>VDFB02112907.1:0-38614 GCA_007258455.2 Sequoia sempervirens
CTTCAAATGCAACCTGCATAATCATGAAGCTCCAAGAAAATGATTAATACTCAAAACCAAAAAGAACTACATCCTCTCCAAAGGAAGAATAATAAAACATTTACCAAAGACTCTAAGGGTCCTCCATGAAACATGATATTAAAACCTCTTCAAATCACATGAAGATAACCATATCCTACCAAAGCTCCCACTAAACTATGATACCGAGCTATACATGGCAACAAGATAAACATCAAACCATCACTATCAAAAACTCCCATTGAAACATGTAACCAAGCAATCCATGATATGATGATAACCATCTCCTAAATGAAGATCATCCATGGCATCAACACAATTAAAGAAACTAATGTTAATGACATATGTCCCAAAAGGTCAAGAAAACCATAATCTCTAAACCAAGAAGATAAAACACAGTTCTTTTACAAATTTATAATAACATAATAGTAAAATCTCCCATTACAACCAAAAAAAATTCAAACTTTTAAGAGAAAGGTGCCCAAAACTCTACCCAATTGTTAGCTCTGATACAAAATGTTGAAAATTGAAGGAGAAATTGTAGCTTTGAACTTGTAAAAATCCATAGATTTAATTAAGTGTTCTTTGTTACAATTATTTGTGTATGATTAATCTATTTAGATGAATTTTACCAATTGTACAAAGAGATAGAAGATTGTAGAATAATGAGACAAGAAGATAGTAGTGACACAACATATACGTGGTCAAGTCATCTTGATATACAACCATAAATAGATCAATAAAATTTGAGAAAGCTACATCCATAGCCCTCTGAAAATTAGCACCAGCGTTTGTTAAGCCAAAAGGAATTATTACATACACATAGGTACCCCAAGGATTAGTAATGCAGTCTTGTACTGCTCATACTCCTTCACTTTTACTTGATTATACCCTAAGAAACTGTCTATAATTGAAAAAAACTCACAACTAGTTACCTTTTGTAACATGGCCTCCATGTTCGGTAAGGGATAATTATCCTTTAATGAGGATACATTCAAGTTCCTGAAATCAACACAGTCTTATATCCCCATTCTTTTTTCTCACTAGTACTAAATTGGATACCCATGAGGAATGCCTAATGGGTTTTATAATACCAACCTCCCTTAACTTTATCAACTCCTCTTGCGTCTTGGGAGCCAATGTAGGATTAATTGGTCTTTTCTTATGTCTGAAGGGCTTTTCATCCTCTTTCAAAGGGATTTCATGTTGAAACAACTCCTCCTTGTAAGCTTTCAAGTCATCGTACGACCAAGCAAAGACATGCCTATATTTTCTTAGCAAGGAAATTAACATTGCCTTCACCTTTAGTTTCATACTTTTCCCTATATAAAACTTCTTTGGGGAATTTTTAGTTCCCAAGTTCACTTCTTCTAGGTCTTTTGGGTGGGCAGCAACCACTTTGGCCTTACTGGTTTCTTGATTATCAAAAACCCTTTCAAGAGCTACAAGGCCTTTGGGGATTTTGTTTGTCTTCAATTGGATGACCTCTTTTCCAAAAAATTGTGTCTTGTCCATTAGTATTTTCTACAAATCCACTAAAATCAATCTCCTGGCCATCATATTTATCAACACATTTTAACAATCTAAGGATATCCTCATCATCATTATAAATTTGCCAATTGTATACATTGTCAGGGATAGAGGGCCTTGTTTTTCATCTCAACCTTTGAAATTCCTGTAAGCTGTAGAATGTGGGAAACAAGCTAAACTATGCATCTACGCTTCTAAATAAGATAAATGTATCTAAAACTCAATGAATTTAAACTAAATTAAACTAAAAAGCTTCAAAATGCTATCCTATTGCTCTCTAACTCTAAAGACTTCTCTAATTTACTTAGCTCTCAGATTCTTAAGCTAATTAAACTATTAAGTGACACTTAGAGAATGAGAAATGAGATTATGCTACTCTATTTTAATCTAAATATGCAAACTCTATGCTAATGGCAGCCATGGCTGCAAATGTTGAAGCTGGATGGATGCTGGATGGTTGCTGGATGATTTTTGGATGAATTGGATGCTTGAGTACTTTGGAAACCTACAGAGTAAGATTACATTCGTTGGGATCCTTTTCTTGCAGCCCAAGAGCTGTATTTATAGCATTCATGGTAGCACAATTGTACAGGAAACTGGGATGAGGGGCTGTGATTTCTTCTGGAGAATCCAAAGGCATGGGATGAGAAGAAGGAGTTGATCATGGAGAATGGTTTCTCCCCATGAAAACACCAGGCAAGATAAGAGGGAAGGTGGGTGGAAGGTTGTTGAGAGATCTTCCTGCAGATTTTCCCTGAAGCTTTCCCGTGAATGGCAGTGCCATTAATTTGATTGGTGAGAAATAAATATTTATTGGTGAGGGAATAGTGCAAACTTTATGCAATAAATTTAAATAATTTTAATTTATTTAAATTTAGCAAAAATGAGGAATAAATAATTTAATAAATCAAACTATAGGGTTTGGTTTTATAAAATTAAAGGAGAGTGATAATTAAATAAAAGATTTTTGACAATCTTTATTTAATTAAGAGGAAATGTGAAATTAAATAACACGAATTATTTAAATTGTGTATTCAATTTTAAGATAGAAGAAATAATGATAATAATTAAATAAAACAAAGTTTTTAATTTTGTTTATTTAATTAGGAGAGAAAAATAGGAGATTTGATAAATGAACTTAATATAAATAAATATTTCTATTTATTTACTAAGTAGAGGAATTTAAGGTTAATTAATCAAATAAGGCGTATTCGATTAATTGGATTCTCCAGACCATTTTTAGGTGTCTACATTTTGCCCCTCTTTGAAGTGATGTGTTTACACAGTGTTTTAAAGAATGTTTTTGCTTCGGCTGCCAGTATTGACGAAAAGTTTTAAAGCATGCCCTAGACTTGTCTGAGATGATGAATTTCGAAAAGATAGTGATATATGCCCCCTCGGGAGATAAATTGATGAATTTTGGATATTTTATAAATTTTCAGAAACTTTGAATTTTTATGATGGTTTGATGATGAATTGATGAAGAAACAATTTATCTCCCGACAAGATTGTAAATGCCCCAGTGATTGACAAGAATTAATTCCTCAGAATGAGAAATAAATAAATCCCATAAAATTCTCCCAAAAAAATAGCCTATAAATGCTCCAAAGATCATTTTCAAAAGTCATTTGTGCATTGACTTTTACAAATTTTGAGATTGAGACCCTCCAAAGCAATCAGAGCTAGGATGCCGATCCCATACCACACCCACCGACTCGAGCGTGTGCGCCGTCATCAGCGTCCAGCCGACTATGGACCTCCGGTATGTACCTCAACTCGTCCTCGTAATTCGCGCCTTTATTTTTGATATTTTTCATGCATGTTTTTAGAGCTTTAGCGCGCGGTGAACGCGGTGTAGCGCGCCCATGATTTTCTGTAGCGCGTCATAGTTTTAGCGCGTTCAGTCAATAGCGTAGCACGTCCAGTAAGTTCTATAGCGCGTCAGAAGTTTTAGCGCGTAGGGTCAGTTGTGCAGCGCGTTAGTGAAATTTTGTAGCACGCCAGATATTTTAGCGCGCAGGGTCAGATCTGTAGCGCACCTGGTGGGTTTGGTAGCGTGCCAGAAATTTTAGCGCGTTAGGTTGATTTTGTAGCGCTTTTGGTAGCATTGTGCGATTTGATTTTCGTCGATTTGTTTTTGATTCCATCTATTTTAGTTTGATCTTGATGGGGAATTGATCTCATGATGAGCGAGATCTATTGATTGATAATAATTACCCTCATGATAGGCGAGGAATAATTATGCATTCTGAATGAATGAACCCAATTGTTAGATGAGGGTTCCCTAATGATTTGATAGGTTGATAGGTAAAAGCACAATGTTTAGAAAATTTGATGATCTTTTGATATTCTGATTAAAATGTTTTGTTTTGCATGAGTACAGGAGCAGTTGGATGTGATCCAGGTGCGGGAGCAGTTCCCCTGGCTGTTTGATATGATTTCGTGACTGTCTCCTGACGAGAGACAGCATATTGCTTCCTGTGGTTTAGCTACATTGTTGGATATGCCCCATATTAAACTTAATAGGGGTTTATTGATGGCTTTGGTGGAGAGGTGGCATAGTGACCACAACACCTTTCATTTACCCACCGGTGAGATGACAGTGACGCCAGAGGATGTGTGGCGTATCCTTCGCATACCGTTTGTAGGAGAGATTGTGGTCCACGACTCGGAGGAGGTTGGTGGGGTAGAGGCCATGCAGAGGGTCTTTCAGGATCCCCATATTGCAGGAGAGTGGATCCCATGGATAGATATATATGAGTCATATGCTCCTCTTCCTTCAGTTTTGGCAGGTTTCGTTGGTGGATTCCTTTGTCCTGATAAGAGGTCAAAGGGTCTATCTCTTGGATGGGGTCGAGTGTTAGAGGGTCTAGTCGTTCATAGGACTAGATATGCTTGGGGCATGTGCATGCTTGCCCAGTTGTACCATGATTTGCATTGGATTGTTTATCTTGGTGGCAGCAGTCTATCGGTAGGGGCTACCCTTCTCCAGGTATGGGCCTGGGAGCACATTGCTGTTACACGTCCCGTACCCGCGTTGGCCAGACCAGTGACGAGGCCGTATGTTTTTCGATACAGAGGCAGGCCTACCCAGCATATGATGGGGAAGCTTGAGTATTGGAGACGGATCGTTGATGACATTGAGGCAGTGACCTGGCGTCCGTACCTAGACTGTGATGCTTGGGACAACGATGATATTGAGTTGGGGTTCTTATCCGATTCCATGTATTTGATCGGGAAGAGCCCCAGGGTCTTGGAGCGTTTCCTGTTTCGTCGGGTGTACAGACAGTACGGTATTGTGCAGTGCATGCCACAGGGTGTAGCCCACTATGGACGGCGATGGATTGATGTTCCTGATTGGGGTCCTAGCTTGCCTTACGGGGCACTTGTTGAGGGTTACCGTGCCTTGCAGCCATCAGCGTGGGAGGTTCGACGAGACATTGTCGAGGCACCCATTACACCTGAGTATGGAGAGTATCTGGCTCGACCCGGGCCTACCTGATTAATATCTCCGTGATGAGCCAAAGACTAGATCGGTAGCCGACGGCAGAGGCACCAGAGCGACCAATGTGGGTAAGTATTCAAAGTCACCAACACTCGGAGCGAGGAGGATGTTGATGTCGATGTGGAGAGCAACTCAGAGACTGACAGCGATGACAGTTCTGACAGCAGTGAGGATAGCAGTGACGATGATGGCAGAGATGGGAGGGGACCGAGCGTAGCAGGTTTATCAGAGCCATCCTCCAATGCGCCTCGTAAGAGGCAGGCTGTTACATCTTCATCGGTAGATCCCTTAGAGATTGCGGGTTTACAGGTGCAGCTGCAGACATTGTAGGGACAGTTAGCACAGGTGCAGGGTTTATTAGCTCAGACCAAGGCTCAGACGCAGGCACAGCTAGCTACTGCTTAGACCCAGATCACATCTCTGATTAGTGAGAGAGATGGGGCTTTGCTGTGCAAATAATGGTCTGATAGGCTCGTGACGTGACTACGAAAGCAATGCCTTGAACCACGCCTCGCATACGATCGGCAAATTTCTTGACGCCGAGCGGATACCATTAGATCGACAACCGAGATGCACACAGTAACCCAGAGTGTTACGAGAGTGGCATGATGGGACTTCAGATGGATTATATGCGCAGAGGCCATGCGGCAAAAAGCCAGATTGAGTCTCTATCGAGCCAAGTATCATGAGTCGCGGCCCCCGCACTGCAGGAGCCTATGCCTCGGCCACGCTAAGGAGGAGTCGGTTCAGGATGCCGGAGCGTGAGGTGTGACACGTACCTCTCCTCGGTGAGATCCGGAGATCCCCGGACGCCCGGGTGGTGGTACAACACCGGGTGCAGACCTCGGGCTCCTTCCGGGTGGGAGTAACTCACCGATATGTATATGCTGCATCTATCGAGATTGATACCCTATTTTGACATGATGGTATTTCATTCTTCAGACTTCATCAGATACTCTGATTAATTTGATGAGATATATGTGCAAAATGTTCGATTGATTCATGATATGTTTTGACATGATTTATGTGATGGATGCATTGATTTTATGATGTATTGATGTGATGGATGTGTGGATTTTATGATGTATTGATGTGATGGATGTGTGGATTTTATGATGTATTGATGTGATGGATGAAATGATATTGACGATGTATTTCTTTTCTTATGATATGTATGATAGATAAAATGTGATGGATGATGTATGGAAAATGTAATAAATGAAGATGTGATATGTGAATATGTGAAATGAATTGTAAAATGTGACATGTGATAAATGGATGATGAATAAATGAAATGTAAAATGTAATGATGTATGTAAATGAAATGTGATAAATGATAAATAATGAGATGTGAATAGAATGATTTACGATGAAATGTGATTTAATTGTAATGATAGATGAGTAGATGATGTTTAATGAATGATGAGATGTAACTGTAAATGAAATGTAAAGTAAATGTAAATGAAATGTAATGTAAATGGATTTGAATGATGTATGATGAATATGTGATGATGTAAATGTAAATGATGTATGGATTTAATGAAATGTAATGATGTATGATAGGTGAGATGTAATATGTAATGAGATGGAATGCCATGATGTATGATGAATATGTAATGATAAACGAAATGGTGTAACATAACGTGTATATATGATGTCACGAAATGAGATCTTTATTGTGGATTGATGAGATGAAGATATGATCCCATATGCATGTGTCAAGTATACTCAATCTTTAGTAAGAAAAGATAACATCATTTGTGATTGAATCATTGTAACTTGTGCCATCAGTACTCTGCAGATGTATTATTATGAATGCAATCTATGTTAACCATGCAAATGCCTATTTTATCAATGCAAATCTAAGTGTCACTTTAATAATTATTTAATCTGCTTTGTATCATCACTGAGCTTTATTTTTAAAATGTTGAAAGTGAATACAAGCATCAATGAGATGAGATAGACCAATGATGACCTGAGTATTTCTTTCATGATTTTTGATATTGCAAGCGAACATAAGCATCATGGTATAAGATAAACCAATGATGACCTGAGCATTTCTTGCGTAAACAAACAAGAATTAATCATTTTCTTAAGTGAATTTAAATGTCATCCATGATACTTGGTAGAGCATTTCCCGCGACAATTCACAAAACAATAATGACTAATTCACAAACATCAAACAAAGAAAAGATATCATTCTTCTTCCTTACATCTCTAGTTCAATACATCATTGAGTTGCTCCAAAGAAATGATAATCAAATGATAAAAAGCACAACAATTCAAATTCTACTTAATGTATTTTCAAATCATTATTCAGATTAGATCATCATTGTCGAGATGTGTGTGCTGATGTGTGCATGATTTTCCCAAATGTTTTGACTAAGTGATGCGACCTAAAAGACCTATCCTAGGGGTCTCGGGGACTGATCAAAGATTAGTCTTGCCTACGTTATACACGCAGAGACCACGTAGTTCGATTGACACAAACTCCATTTTTTGACCGATGCAGACTCTATTTTTGTGTTTTTGATTTTCTGATGTTTTTGGATTTTGAACTTTCTGATGTTTTTG
The DNA here is from genome assembly GCA_007258455.2 of Sequoia sempervirens. Lineage (NCBI taxonomy): Eukaryota > Viridiplantae > Streptophyta > Pinopsida > Cupressales > Cupressaceae > Sequoia > Sequoia sempervirens. The sequence goes on from VDFB02112907.1 coordinate 7,628, forward strand.
GACTTTGAATTTTTTGATGTTTTTTGGATTTTTGGATTTTCTGATGTTTTTGGACTTTGAATTTTCTGATGTTTTTGGATTTTTGGATTTTCTGATGTTTTTGGACTTTGAATTTTCTGATGTTTTTGGTTTTTTGGATTTTCTGATGTTTTTGGACTTTGATGGGTTGCCACTTGATGTTGTTATGTTTAACTGCCCTTCCATGCAAGTTGAAAGTCTACTTGTACCAAATAACATTAGGATGTTGCCCCCAAGCTAGGGTAAAACATGGTATCCTTGCTATGATATGGATAGTGATAATCTCAAATGATAGATGGAAATGATATGAAAGGAAACAATCGTAACAACACTGCACCCAATAGATAGAGGAGTTTTGGTGAAAATCACAAGTAACGCCTGTTTGCCAGGTTTTCATCACTTTTTTTTATTGTGTCCTCTTTCTTTCTTTTTATTTATTTTTATTATTTATTTATTTATTTTTTATTTATTTATTTTTTATTTCCCTCTTTTTCTGTCATCATGATGCCTGTTTGCCAGGTTTTCATCGAGACAACTTTATTGATCGTGCACTAGATATCCTCAAGTGTAGAATCGCCAGAGATGAATGCTGTTCATGGGCTCCTCCAACATGTCTCCCTCTGGTGTAGACAGTCGATATGCTCCTGATCCATAGACTGATATGATTACATAAGGTCCTATCCAGTTAGGTTCAAACTTTCCCTTCTTTTCTCTATCTGCTTGATTTCTAGGGTTTTCCCGTAGGACCAAGTCTCCAATCTGGAAGACTCTAGGTTTAACCCTATGATTATAGTTTCTAGACATCCTTTGTTGATAGGTTGTCAAATGATTAACAGCTTGTTGTTGACGTTCATCAAGTAGCTCTAATTCCTGAAGTCTAGAGACCCTATAATCTTCATCTGAAATGAGTCCCTTTAGTGAGACTCGAAGGGATGGAATTTCTACCTCAATAGGTAGTATTGCTTATGATCCATAGACAAGAGCATATGGTGTAGCTCCTGTTGGTGTTCTGATACTAGTCTTGTAAGCCCAAAGAGCAGGATTTAGCTGAACGTGCCAATCACGTCCCACTTCATTTACAGTCTTCTTGAGGATCTTTAGGATTGTTTTGTTTGAAGCTTCTGCCTGCCCATTACCTTAAGGGTAATACGGGGTTGAAAAGCGATGTTGAATATGGAACTTTTCACACAGCTCTTGGACGTCTTGGTTTTTGAAAGGCCTGCCATTATCTGTGATGATTGACTGGGGTATCCCATATCTACAAATAAGATAATTAAGAATGAAAGATGATATTTGCTTTCCAGTGATTGTGGTTAAGGGAACTGCCTCCACCCATTTTGTAAAATATTCGGTTGCTGTGATAATGAATTTGTGTCCATTAGATGAAGATGGGTGAATTTTCCCTACCAAGTCTAGTCCCCACTGACAGAAAGGCCATGTAGTTGCAAATGGATGCAACTCCTATGCTGGTGCATGTATAAGATTGCCATGGATCTGGCATTTTGAACATCTTTTGACAAACTGATAAGATTCTTGTTCCATGTGTGGCCAGTAATACCCTAAACGAAGGAGTTTCTTGGCTAAAGATAATCCACTTGAATGTGTTCCACAAATTCCTTCATGGACCTCGTGTAAAGCGGAAGCGGATTCGTCATGTTCTAAACAACGTAAAAGAGTACCATCTAGGCCTCGACGGTAAAGGGTGTCGGAAATAATGGTATGTTTGGCGGATTGGCGTATGAAGTTGCGCTTTTGGTTGCGAGAAAGATCTGGTGGTAAGATATTATCTTTCAGATAAGCATAAATGTCTCCATAAATGGAGGATTGGGCACTATCTAAAAGGCTTATGGTTTGGGATTTGGGATTTGCGTATGCCGGATTTGATACTTGTTCTACAATAAATCGATAACGATCTTGTGTTTCAGGCATTTGTAGAAGAGATGCTATTGTGGCCATGGCATCTGCTGCTTTGTTCTCTGATCTTGGTATTTGATCAAATTTGATTTCTATGAAGTACTTTCGTAGGTCATCCACCAGCCTCTTATACAAAATCAGTGTGTCATCCTTAGTTTGATAATCATTGTTGACTTGATAGATGATTAACTGGGAGTCTCCATACACCTGTAGTTCTGTGATTTTCCATTCAATAGCCACTTTAATTCCAAGGATCAAAGCTTCATATTCTGCCATGTTGTTAGTGCAACGGAAGGTAAGCCTATATGATCGCGGGATTGTGTGCCCAAGAGGTGTGACAAATAGAATTCCTGCTCCTGATCCATGTTGTGTGTAGGATCCATCGAAGTAGAGTTGCCATGGTTGTGTTGTGACATTGAGGATATCTGCATCAGGAAATTCCATGGTCATATGATGACTATCAGATAATGGAGCTTCTGCTAATTGATCGGCGATGGCTTGTCCTTTGATAGCTTGCCTTTCCACATACTGAATATCAAACTCACTGAGGAGCATGACCCACTTTGCCAACCTTCCTGTTAAAGCTGCTTTGCTCAGTAAATACTTGAGAGGATCAATTTTTGCAACAAGCTTGATAGTGTGAGTAAGCATATAGTGTCGCAATTTTTGTGTTGCAAATACTACTGCTAAGCATGATTTTTCAATGAAGGTGTAGTTTACTTCATGTCCATTGAGTTTCCTGCTGATATAGTATATAGCCTGTTCCTTTCCTTCTTTATCCTCTTGTGCTAGCAAGGCTCCTAAAGAAATGTCTATTGTTGCAATATATAACAATAATGGCTTGTCTTCACTGGGTGGTACCAAGATTGGTGGCATCATCAGATAATGCTTGATTTGATTGAAGGTACTCTCACACTGTTCATCCCATTTGAAAGGCACATTTTTATGCAAGAGATGGTTGAACGGATGACACTGATCTGCTTGTTGGGAGATGAATCTTCTGATGGACTGTACTCGGCCTTGTAGAGATCTTAATGTGCTGATATTCTTAGGAGGTGGCATTTCCATAATGGCCTGGACTTTTGCTGGATCTACTTCAATTCCCTTTGTAGAAACTATGTATCCTAGGAGCTTTGCTGATGTTACTCCAAAGGCATATTTCTTTGGATTCAATCTGACTTTGAATTTTTCCAACCTGTCAAATATTTTGGCCAATATCTCTAGATGTCCTTCCCTGGTGTAATATTTGGCTAAGATGTCGTCCACATAGTCCTCCATGAAGGTATGCATCATGTCGTGGAAGATTGTTGTCATAGCCCGCTGGTATGTAGCTCCTGCATTCTTTAACCTAAAAGGCATGACATTCCAGCAAAAAGTGCCCCATGGACATGTAAAGGCTGTCTTTTCTTGGTCTTCAGGAGCTATCTTGATTTGATTGTATCCTAAAAATCCATCCATGAGTGATAGCATTTTATGGCTGGCTGTGAGATCTACAATCATGTCTATGTTTGGCAAAGGAAAATCATCCTTTTCGACATGCTTTATTTAAATCCCAAACGCAGCGATATTCCCAGCGGTGCTGGTCCGCATTTCCGAAACGGTGCACAATGTTGATATCCATTCCATAGCCTACAGACCTCATGAATCAGCATCGCAGTAATTTCTTCAAGTCATTTTCACCACTAATGCAAATATGTGGGATGCATTTTTTCTCGCTCGCTTTATCGGGTTTAGTGCCACCAAGTGACAAGCATAATGAGATCTCGTGTCCGCTTCCTGCATGTTAGGAGTAGCGACCAAACAAAATTGATGCATCGTTTTCAAAGAATTTGATAAAACCGGCTTTCTCTGTGATTCCCGCCATGGATGCCGCGTATGGATGCGGCCAGGTGTAATATTCTTGCTTTTTCCACTGTGCCAATATTAATAGACTGTGTGGGTTCTATTAATACTGATGACCTGTCATGGTAATATTGTGGGAGAATGTCAAACCTTCCATCCTTTGGTGCCTCAATGAGGTTTTCGCCATCGGATGAGTTCTTTATTTTTACTATTTTAGGATCAAATACTGCCATAGAATGGTTTTCACCATTAGATCCATTTTTTTCTTTCATATTTTTGCAACTGGAAGGTTTGGCATCCTCCTGCCTAAAAGCATCATTAAAAGAAGTATTGGTAGAACAAGCATCAGATTCCTCACAACAAAGGTAGTTAATAATGGAGGAATCATTGTCAAAAATAGGGAGATTAATAGGATGTTGGGCTTCCCATTCGATAAGTTCGGGATGTAGTAAAGGCAATGAATCATTAGATGGGTTGAGGTCAGCGATTGTGAAAGCTCGGACGGAAATGTGGTCTAGGTTGTCTATGGTTATGTCGAGGCCTACAAAGGTATTTTCTTCCACATCATTTATCTCAATCGATGTCCGTTCATCTTCACTTGAGTCATCGAAATTTTGCGTTTCAAAGACAATGGGATTAAAACTTGAGCTTTGACCCTCCTCGTGATTGGGGGTATACTTTTTGATAATATCAATCTGAATATCTTCATAGGAAACTTCTAATAAGTTGTCCCACTCATACTCATTTGAATCTGTTTCAGAATTATCTCTTATTTGAAGAATACGCTCCACAATTTTATTGGTGATTTCTGCTCTTGCTTTTTCTGTGTATCCTAGTCCAGTTTTATCCTTATGTTGGAGTGTAAGAGGCTGGATTGGTTCTGTTATGCCTTGTTTCCTTAACCCAAGAGGTCCCTGTCCTGAATATCCCATCTTCTCAAGAATAGTTTTTCCTTTCCCATATTGAGTTGTCTCTATGATGTTACTTGTGGAAGCGGGGGCTTCCTCATCCTTATAAAGCCAATTTAGTATGGCCTTATCTTCTGATTCTTCATCTAAGCTCCCAGCTTTTACAAATCTGCCATCTAATGCTGTTGTAGATTGTTGTGAAGTGTGGGTGTTTGTGGATGGTTGTCCATGTGTTTGTAAGGAGGGTAACATTTGTGATAGATGGAATGAGTGTCCAACACCATATTCACTAATTCCTTTGTCACTTATCTGTACTTCTTTGGTGAATTGATGTGAGAGTGGAGCCAATTGTTCTTCAACATTTGAAGGGTTAGATTGTGCCACCCTTATCTCTTGTGATCTTTGTTGTTTTGGAAGCCACTTTGAAATGAAGCTTTGCTGTTGCTCACTATCTGATGTGCCAACTTCTCTATTTTAGGTATGAATGTATCCTGAGATGTCTTCAATGTATGACAAGCTTGGGTGTCATTGTAGTCTGCTATGATTGTTACCTCCTGTCCATTGACGTGAAATTTTAGGCATTGGTGATAGGTAGATGGTACTGCTTGCATATCATGGATCCAAGGGTGTCCCAATAGTATGTTGTATGTCAGTTCCCTATCTAAGACTTGGCAAACCACTTTTTGGACAATAGGCCCAAATTGAATGGGTAATATGATCAATCCCGTAGAGGACCTTTCTTCTTCATCATATGCTTTGATTGTGATTTTTCTTCTGGTATCAATGGCTTCATCTAAGTATCCTAGTGCACGAATCAGCTTTAAGGTACAAATATTTAAACCGGCCCCTCCATCTATCAGGACACGTTTTACACGATGTTTATGGATAAGGACTTCAATGTGAAGGGCAGAATTATGCGGATGGGTGAGTGATACATCATCATGTTCAGAAAAAGAAAGGCAATGAGGTGCAGATAGATGTCCCACCATAGCTTGGAATTGACACACATCCAGATTGTTAGGTACTGTAGTTGATACGAGAGCTTGTTCAAGAACCTCTTTGTGTGATGGGGAAATCTTCAAAAGTTCCAAGATTGATATTTGTGCCGGTATTTTCTGCAATTGATCGATGAGATTATATTGATTGGAGGGGGGATCCACTGATGGGGATGATATTGATGCTCCTTTCAATATAACTTTGGATTGTGCCCTTGTTGTGGCATTAACCGGTTGGTACTCTTGTTTCCCTTTGAGTGTGACTACATTGATTTGGTTTTCGGATTTGTCCATATGTTGTACCAAATTGGTAGATGTAATGTCGTTGTTCTGGTTGATTTGATTGCATAACTCTTCATCCTCTTTGGCAGCAGAAAAACAAAGGATTGTTGCGTCATAAACATAACCAACGTTCTTACCTTTGGTGTTTGCGGAAGAAGATTCTCCCTTTTGATAATTGGGTAGAGGATTTTTGAATGTTGTATGATCCTTGTTTGTTTGAGGGCCCTCTACGAATACTTTCTTTTGATCTATGAGGTCTTGTACCACATGTTTTAATTGCCAACAATTTTCAGTCATGTGACCTTTATTTTGATGATAGTGACAGTAATGTAAGTCATTCCACCATGATGGTTTGACTTGAGGGTCCCAATTTCTAGCCTCTTGCACTTGAATGAGTTTTTCATTTAAAAGTTCTTTGAGGACTGATTCCAACGATTGTCCTAATGGCGTGAATTTTCGTTTATTGGAGGGTCGTTGGAATGATTGGGTTTTCGTTTCTCCACTGTTTTGATTATTTCCTTGATCACTACTTTGTTTGATATTAAAACCATTGTTTTGTTTGTTTGTAGTAGTTGGTGTCAAGGTGAATACTGGTTTAGATGTATGTGCATCGATCATGGTATCAGTATTCTTGTTCTTTTGCCAAAATCTTGGCTTTTCGTTGTTGCTGTTAGAGGAATGGTTATTGTTTGAACCTTCAGTGAAATGTTTGATTGTTCCTCTTTTGATTAGAGCCTCTTCGATTTTAAGCCCTTTTTCGATAACTTGTTCAAATGTGGATGGACATTGTAAGTCCAATCTGTAGTTCATGTCATCTACTAAGTTATCAATGAACATCTCTATCTTCTCCTCTTCAGGAATAGATCTAGGGTATTTAGCAAATAGCCTTCTCCATCGTTGGAGAAAAGAGAGAAACTTTTCGCCCTTTGCTTGTTTGGTGTTGTAAAGTTCTTTTAAGGTTACCCCATGTTGGATGTTGAATGAGAAGTGTGTTATGAACCTATTGATTAGTTCCTCAAAGGATTGAATTCCAGGTTCTAATTTAGAAAACCACTCCATGCAAGTGTTTCCTAGGCTTCTTGGGAATAACCGTAGTAAGAGTCCTCGTGTGTGAACTCTATGCTCATAGCTCGAAATTCTCGTACGTGGTCAAACGGATCAGTTCTCCCATTGTATTTGTTGTATGTTGGGTACTCACAATACCTTGGAAATGGTATCATGTTGATGCTTGAGTCAAATGGATAAGGGCAAATGTCTTGTAATAGATACCTCTTTGTTGGCCCTTGTTGGATATTCTGGAATTGTAATTGTAACTGTTGGATTTGTCTTGTCAAAGCATCTATTTGATTTGGATTCTCTATATTAGTTGGGTTAGGTGTGGTTGCTTCCTTGAGTTGATTGACATCAAAGTCTTTAGGAAGCTTAGCACCTTTGTCAGCTAATAAGAGAAGATACTTTTTCATGTCTTGTTCTAGCATCTTTTCCATAAATTTATGGAAATGAGGGTCTTGTTGCACTTTCTCGATTTCTTCTGCAGTTATTTCCTTCTCATGTGAGTTAATAAGAGGATCAGTGTTGCTATATCATCCCCAAGGGTTTTCTTCAGTCATGGCTACTATTTTTTTGTTTTCTTGTTCTTGTTGTTTTTGATATGCTGCTCGTGTGAAGATAGGCATACAAACGTTAAAAGCTTTACCCTAGACTTTGATCTTGGATTTGATTGGATAAGTGTCAAGGTTGTTGATTTAAAAATCTGATTTTGTTTTGTCTAGTTTTGTGATGAAAGGAAGATAGAATCCTTGATAAGGAAATTTTGACAGAAAATCTCAGATTTTGGTGATAACGACACTATGCAAGATGCTGCAAGATCTAGGTATAGGGGTAAAGCTTTTCTTTTTGTATGACTATTGTGTTCTGGACTGTAAAAAAATGTTTTGAACTAATAGAAACCTTGTATTTGATATGGGAAAGCTGAAAAAATGCCCTATTAACTCTCTATTTTTTGGGTTCTATGGCGCGCTAAAACAGATACCGGGCGCGCTAAAACAGAGACTAGGCGCACTGAAACAAAAATCAGGTGCGCTAAAACAGAGGCCAAACGCGCTAAAATAGAGACCAGGCGTGCTAAAACAGATGCTAGAGGCGCTAAAACAGATACCGGGCGCGCTAAAACAGAATCTAGGCGCGCTAAAACAGAGATACAAAGCGTTGAGATAGAAACTGGGCGCACTGAAACAGATTTCAGGAGCACTAAAACAGATACCAAGCGCGCTGAAACAGAAACCGAGCACGCTAAAACTATGACCTAAAGGGGTTTAAGACAGAAAAAACTATCTTATTCTATGAAACTCACTTGGTCTGGTATCATATTGGATGGCCGGTTGTGGGATGTATTCAGGACGAATTCTCTGACTATGATTGTGATGTTGCCTAAGAGCTCTTCTTTGAAAGTATGCTTGTGAGTCTAAGGGAGCTACGGCGTAGTCGTCTATATAACCTCTAGAGAAATCGTGATACCTATGAATAAAAGTTCTATTTTGGAGTAGAACTTTCCTGCTTTGATATAGAAACCTTTGTTTTCTTAGGAGTTGTTTGTAGGAAAGTGTCTTCTTTGGTTTTCGGATTCGTTTGGCAAGAGATTTCTTGACAAACTTGGTGGATACCCAATCTCGAATCATGAGAAATCCACAAGTGTTTTGATTTTTTTTAGGATTTTTGTGATGATCTTATCTCAGTTTAATGATAGAAAACACAGCAATCAAGAATAGAGTGGTTGTATTTAAAATCCTAGAATCTAAACAAGTAGTGTATGTTCTCAAGAATCAATGATTCTTCTTGATTTTTACTGGTTTGATAACAAGATAAGACAATCCAAACAGACTCACTCCTAGAGACAAAAGGTCATCGTTATATACTCGAACGGCCCACAGCTTGGAATTGCGTCGACTCACACAACCATGTCACCCCCTAGAGGGTGCACGTGTTTTTGTCTTTTCCAGGTGCGTACTCAAAGTGACGGAAGTGGATACCGGATCCCCTGAGCAAACAGTCCTTGGCAATTATATGGTGAGTGCTTGAGGGTAGATTCTTCCCCGCCCCTGCACCACCGAGTATTACAATGTTCGGAAACTGACAAGCGTGCTTCTAGTTCTAAGTTCTTAGATAGGGTTTCCGTTCGGAGCGGAAAATGGATAAACTCCCTCGAGAGACCTCCCAATCTTTAAAACAAAGATTTTGGGGATGGTTATCCTGCGCATTTCCATTGAAAGAGGGTTTCCCCAAATTCACATAAATTTTAAAGTGGGTTGGAATACCATGGCTTTTGGCTGTCCCCACTCAGGTCGTTCCCGTAGGGTGAGTACTTTTTCCCACTACGGCAGGCCTGTCTAAAGGTTTTAACAAAAGCATAAAATTACATAAAGTAAATGGTGAGTCTGGTATTTTGATGCACCCAGTTAAGGGGAGAGCATAAACCTGTCACCCAAACACAGCAAGATTTTGTTCTTTTTAAGCCCAAAAGACAAATGATTTACTTCTAATGGAGATATTGCTCCATGACAAGCAAGATGTTCAATTTTTAAAACCTCAAAAGAAGTGTGATGTTTCTATCCTAGGATTGGTACATTTTTAATCCATTTCTATCCTATGATTGGTAAATTTTATCCATTTCTATCCTAGGATTGGTAAATTTTATTGTTTCTACCCTAGGATTGGTAAATTTTAACCAAACAGAAAGAAATAAATGAAATCTAGTAGCGGACGCGTCGGATCCAGATGAAAGAAATGACTTTAAATGAAAAGAAGTGGCGCGCTGGAACAGAAACCAGGCGCGCTAGAACAGTGACTGGGCGCGCTGGAACAGAAACCCGGCGCACTGGAACAAAAACCCGGCGCCCTGGAACAGTTACCGGGTGCATTGGAATAGTTACCGGGCGCGCTAAAATAGAATCCTGGCGTGCTGTAAAAACTCTCGATCCCGCGAAAACTTTTACTCCGATTCTTGTACGACAAGATTTTCAAAAATTAGCAAAATACGGGGTATTGCCCCACGGTGGGCGCCATTTTGTAAGCTGTAGAATGTGGGAAACAAGCTAAACTATGCATCTACGCTTCTAAATAAGATAAATGTATCTAAAACTCAATGAATTTAAACTAAATTAAACTAAAAAGCTTCAAAATGCTATCCTATTGCTCTCTAACTCTAAAGACTTCTCTAATTTACTTAGCTCTCAGATTCTTAAGCTAATTAAACTATTAAGTGACACTTAGAGAATGAGAAATGAGATTATGCTACTCTATTTTAATCTAAATATGCAAACTCTATGCTAATGGCAGCCATGGCTGCAAATGCTGAAGCTGGATGGATGCTGGATGGTTGCTGGATGATTGTTGGATGAATTGAATGCTTGAGTACTTTGGAAACCTACAGAGTAAGATTACATTCATTGGGATCCTTTTCTTGCAGCCCAAGAGCTGTATTTATAGCATTCACGACAACACAATTGTACAGGAAACCGGGATGAGGGGCTGTGATTTCTTCTGGAGAATCCAAAGGCATGGGATGAGAAGAAGGAGCTGATCATGGAGAATGGTTTCTCCCCATGAAAACACCAGGCAAGATAATAGGGAAGGTGGGTGGAAGGTTGTTGAGAGATCTTCCTACAGATTTTCCCTAAAGCTTTCCCGTGAATGGCAGTGCCATTAATTTGATTGGTGAGAAATAAATATTTATTGGTGAGGGAATAGTGCAAACTTTATGCAATAAATTTAAATAATTTTAATTTATTTAAATTGTAAAAATGAGGAATAAATAATTTAATAAATCAAACTATAGGGTTTGGTTTTATTAAATTAAAGAAGAGTGGTAATTAAATAAAAGATTTTTGACAATCTTTATTTAATTAAGAGGAAATATGAAATTAAATAACACGAATTATTTAAATTGTGTATTCAATTTTAAGATAGAAGAAATGATAATAATTAAATAAAACGAAGTTTTTAATTTTGTTTATTTAATTAAGAGAGAATTAATGTGATAAAAATGATAATAATTAAATAAAACAAAGTTTTTAATTTTGTTTATTTAATTAGGAGAGAAAAATAGGAGATTTGATAAATGAACTTAATATAAATAAATATTTCTATTTATTTACTAAGTAGAGGAATTTAAGGTTAATTAATCAAATAAGGCGTATTCGATTAATTGGATTCTCCAGACCATTTTTAGGTGTCTACAATTCCTATGAAAGTTATATCATCAGGTCTTAATGCAATATTATCTAATAGATCAACAATTCTATTATGTCCTCTCTCCATCCAGTCTATTCCAAAAACATCAAACTGTTCAATGGAGTCCCAAACAACATTTTGATATTGCCTCAGTCTATTATTTTTGCAAGCATATTTAGCCCTTACTTGGGATATTACTAGCTTAGAATCACCAATTACCATTAGTTTTCTGATTCCATGTTTTTCAGCAAGTCTCAATCCTAATAAAAAGGCTTCATATTTTGCTACGTTATTTGTACAGAGAAAATATAGTGTAAAAGAGAACTTATAAGTACTTCTAGTTGGTGATACTAGTAAAATCCCTACACCCGATCCGTCTTTAGAGCTCGTACCATCAAAGTACATCTTCCATAGTCCTTCTTTATTAGATATTCTTGAAAATTCATTTTCTATAGGTGCAGGGCATCTTTCAATCTCTTTTGGTACTTCCTCTACCTTGAACCCACCAATGTCATTATCTATGAAAAGAATTGTGTCACGTTCAAGGACATGTTCCAACATATGTGGGAACCTAGATTCCCTCATTACTTGGATATTCCTTCCATCGATAGGAAATGTGGTATAAGACATATCACACTGCATACTGCCTCCCATAGATGCACTCCATTTTTGTGATAATAACATTCCATAATTAGGTGGGATATCAACTACAACCACACTCATTTTAAACTCCTTATCAGGGAAAGCTGCTAACCTATATGGAAGCTCATTTATCACTCCTACCACAAGGACTTCTCTGGCATCCATGGCATAACATTTACCATGAGTGCTATCAACTTTTAACCCTAATGCATCCATGATTTTAACTAGCATGATGTTGTTTGATGCACTAGAGTCAATAATATAATTCTTTATGAAATTCCCCCCAACAATCAAGGTAAGAAAAAATGGATCTATCTTATTTGGACAAGTGTTCATAGAATTTCCAAGAAAAATGTGGGGAATCTCAGCAATTACTCCTTCAAATTCCTTACCACTTTTATCCTTATCACTTAGTTTTGAAGGAGTGGGTTATACTACATCATTAATGGTTATAGTAGTGTATGTGATAAGGGCCACTGCCTTTTGTTTATGTTCCTCTATCCTCATCATTTCAAGAAAAGGTACATACACTTTAACTTGGCTAAGTAACTGAAACATGTCAACAGGAGTATACTTGGGAAACTTAGTTGAAGGAATACCTTGTTCATGGTTATTTTCCTTTTGTTGATTTCTAGTTGCCTCAGCCTTGTGTTTAGTAGCCTTCTTAATGGCTTCAGGAACTTGCTTTTGTGTCTTTGATTTTTCAGCAGAAAATTTGTGTCCATGAGTAGCTTTTAACTTGCCCTTTCTCTTGGCCCAAATTTTATCTCCCTTGTCTTCTTTATCTTTGATAGCTTCTATTTTTTTATCAGGTTCACGTTCCTTGCCCTTAGCCTTTTTTCTTTGATGAATAGACTGACAGGATTAACTTGTTCACCTCCAACAACTCTATTTCTTAAATGATAAGAACCTCTAGCTTTAGTAGCTAAGACTAATATATACTTTGCAATCTCTTTTGCAGAAGGTCCTCTTAATGAGACACCATCTTCAATAGCCTCCAAATTGTAAGCCTCATCATTACTAGTGTCATCCTCATTAGAAAGAACCTACTGATGATATGTGTTAGCAATTTTACTTTGATTGTCAACATCTACTTCACAAGAATATTCATCAGAAGAACATTCACTATAGGCAATACCAAAATCACCCATAATCATAAGCACATCATCCTCCTCTTGATCTTGATGATCACACTCCTCAGGCATGTTATCTTCTACCTCCACCATCTGTGTTATTGCACATTGCTACGAGGAATGTGGCATTTATCAAGTCATACACCAAGGAGTATCTTTAACAAAATTTCCTGAATTCTTTTGCAAAGGGTCTGGAAGAACTTTGTTTTGAGCATTTCTCTGATTATTTGAAATAGGCTTCCCATTATACCAATTGGTATTGTACGGGTGATCTTGCAACCTAGGAGGTCTCTCATTCCTTTGGTAATTTCTTGGTTGGGCCTTCTCTTTCCTTTCAATTTTATCATTGATAGTTTTCATGAAGCTTTCAAGCTTGTCTTCAATTGTTCCCCCTTTAGTGCTTGAATTCTTTTCTTCCCTCTTTGAAGCTTTGAAAAGTCTCAGATCATCTCATCTACCAAATTTACCAGTTTTTTTTTTGATTTTTTTAATATGTTCTGCTATCTTAAAAGCTTCTCTTAAAGATTGAGGATGCTTATCTAGCAGATGGTAACTTATCTTTGCATTAAAGCATTGCAATAATTTACCAATCATACATGATCATTTAAGTGTAAATGAGGAGGCAACCTTTTTCTAGCCTTTTGGAACCTTGTATTAAACTCAACAATAGATTCATTGGACCCTTTCACAATATTATTGAATTGATTCAACATAAAACTTGAATCAGTCTTATCACCATATTGTTCTCTAAAAACCCTTGTGAACTCTTCCCAAGAGCCAATGCTCTCAGTAGGTAAACTTCTATACCATTCTCTTGCTTCCTCAACAAGAGACTACATGAATAATTTCATCATGACATCTTCTACTTCTACCTCAAAGTCATCCATAACTTTAGCGAATGCTTTGAGGTGGTCTCTGCCACTCAGAGCATTATTTCCAAAGAACTTGACAAGAGCAAGCCTAAAATATTTAGGGAATGGGTTGGGATAGCCAGGTATTCTAGTGAAACACAACTATTGGTATCTGTCTACTTGGAGTGGTCTCCCAGTATTCCTATCCCTATGATCATCCTTGCGTTCATCATCTTTCCTGCTATCAGAGTGGCTACCATCCCTTTCCATACCACTTTCACCATCACCTCCTTCTTTATTTCCTCCATCATCTTTGAAGTAAGACTTATCATTCTTATTTCCTCCTCCACCACCATTTCCATGATTTCCACCACCACTTCCCCCAGGGGTATGTCCATCAGATTTCCTTTTTTGCAACTCACTACCAGTATGTCTAGAACTCAAGGCTTATGGTATATGAGTAGAAATTTGAAGGAATGCAATCTTTCTAGCCACTTCAGCATTAGAGGCTATCATTTCAACTCTTTTCAAATCTTCTCTCAACTTTTCACCTTCCAAATACAACCTTAGTATCTCAGGATTTGGAGGTATGTCAGATGGGGTTGGATCAATTTTGGCTTTCTTTGTGGGGATTTCAGTAAATGAAGTATTGGTTTTATCATTGGTTTTGAATGTATTTTTCTTGGGTGGGTCAAGAGGTCTCTTCCCATGATCTACAAATGATTTTTTCTTAGTAATAACACGAGGATATGAGGCTTTAGTGGTTGAGACAGATGTAGTATAAGTATCAGTAGCTAAAGCTCCTATTGTGACTATTACTCTAGGATTATCATCAATCATTTTAGAAAGATTTTCCTTAGAGGTTCTATGCCTTGTGGCCTCCTCTCTCATTTTCTCCAAATTTCTTCTTCTAGCATCTCTCTCGAGTTGCTTAGCTGTAATCCTATCTTCCTTTTCTTTCAAATCTTTCTTTCTTCTTTCTTCTTGTTCTTGGAATCTTAACTCTTCTTTTTCAATGGATTTCATGTCATTATCTATATCTTCCTCATTTTCCATAATATCTCCATGTTCACTTGGGGCAGGGGTAAAGTAAGGTTGGTCAGCCAAATCTTCCTCAAGAGAAAAATGGACTAGTTCATCAAGGGATTTACCTCATGGTTTAAAATTATTTCCATTAAAAATGGACCCAATTCCTGAGGTTGAGGACTCAAAGAACTTCTTATTCTTCCCCCAAAACTCCCACCTATCCTCCTCTCTTGAGATATTTAACTCATTATCAAAAATTTCTTCTACTGGAAAACTTCCCTAACCTATGTTAGACTCTTGAACATTATGTCCTTCTTCATGGACACTTGCACTACTTATATCAACATGAAAAGTAGGAGATACATCAAAATGGGAATCAATAGAATTACTTGATTCATAACGTTTCTTGATCCATTCAGGTTGCTTTTCCTTTGTTGGTTCAGATTCTACCTTCTGCTCAGGATGCTTCTTTGCATAGCTCCTGGTCTCCTCATAATGTCAAATGTTGTAAAATCCTTTTTGTTGTTTTCTTCTAGAGAGTTAATCTTCACACTGGTACTAGAGAACTCAGAGTTGCCACCTAGGATATTGGGAAATCAAAAGTGATTACACTTTGATTTTGTACTTGTTATTCTAGAAAAGATTTTAAACATTACCTTACAGATAGTGGTAGAATGAATTAATACCTGACGCATAATACCTAGTATGATGGAACTAATGCAATAAACTTAAAACTGATTATTCCTTAAACAACAAGGAATATTCACAACGAACAACTGACTCTAACTATAACTGATTTGAACTTAGAGACTTTTGGACTTAGCTAGTCCCCAACAAAGTTGAAAATTTTTTGGTTATTTTTTTAAGAACCAAACTGATCTCTATACATACCTATGGATTTTTCCATTTCCAATTATCAGTAATACTAAAGGGATTGGGAAATGAATGAATAGAGGCTGCTAAACTTCTATTCCTACTCTTTGGGCTTTGTGAAACCTAGGAGGGTGATCCCACAATGTATACCTAAAAACCTCTTACAAATGCAACCAAATACATTGTTAATAACATATATCTCTCATGATACCACTTAATAGTAACATTAAATAAGTTGGTAGCTTATTATGCTAATGTTATATGCATTGATTATGAGAGAAAAGACACTTGAAAGAATGAATAATAATAGTGTTCCTTTTGAAATTTTATGGTTAAAAGATTGAGTAAGTAATGAATCAATACTGTAAATGTAACACTAATATCCTGCATGAACCAGTGTCTTTATCTAGAGCACGAAGTCAATATCCTTTGACATAAACTGATAACAATTCAAATTATAACACATATAATCCTAAGAAATTTTGCATTACAATATTTCTCTATGACTTCAGGATTATCACTTTTTACAAATATCCTAGCACATAGTAATTATAAGTTATCACTCTCATATAAGCATTTACATCAATTCATTAAATTGATAGGAAAACATGAAACTAAACATCCATTAGATAATGACAGAGAAAAATGAAAGAAATCCTTGACTACTTTCAATCATAACTCATAACACACATACAACCTGGAGAGAGAATAACCATGAAATCGATATTAATATGTATTATAAAATGCTATACCATTATCAGTATTTCATGCATAAGTATGAACTCCAAGATGAACTTAAAACGAAGACCCTAAAACTTGCTTCTTATTTTCTTGATAACACTAATAGTATCAATTCAAAATTTTCTAACTCTTGTACTTCTAGTCCTGAATTCCTTCTTATAGAGATGAAGGAGAAAAAAAAGCCTCAAACCAGATAGCACACATGTCATGATCTCATAGGACCACTTGCAACAATATTCCCTTCCTAGTTACACTTGAGTCTTCAGGTGAAGCAAATAAACATGAGGCAGAAATATCCTCAAATCTTCATGGAAAATAGGTCCCACCTTAAAAGACATCATTAGTTTTTTACAATAGTTACAAGATATTCTCCATGTGCTCCAAATGCCAACTGTACAAGGAAATCAAAACAACAAAACCATGTCATATCAAAAGCCTAATCTGTACTATTTTTAGGCTATGTATTATTCTTCTCCTGTCCATTATTCTCCTTATTCACTCTGTATACATTTCCAACCAAACATTGTATTCCTCCTTAGTGGGCCATTTAACATTCAATAAATCCTACACCTTAGTAGTATACTGGGAGTACCTTGCATCAATTAAAATTTTAGCTTCCTTAACAAATATATCCATTTTTTACTCAATCTCTACCATCATATCAATGTCTGAATTAAGCAAGAGGTAATTAGTGACAGACAAATGCATCATAGCAGCTTCAAGCAATCCTCCCAAATCTTCCTTCTAGGTGTCAAACGGATATAATTCACCTTTTAAATTCAATATTTGAGGCATGCCACAGTTCTCCATTTCCTTGAATATTTTCAACTTTCTTTGGGGCTATATTCCCAATTTTCCATGGAAAGTGGTTACCTCATTTATTGATTCAATAGTCTTCAAGATGTTAGGAATATTTGTGGGTGCCTCAGGATCCTCCTTTATTTTGGCGTCATCTCTTTCAAAGCACTTACCCTAGCAATCTAGTTATTCCACTCATTCCTAAAGGCTTCTTGTACTTGCAGATACTTTGTATTTTCCTCATGAATGTTTTTATACATGGCCCATACTTCATTAGCCCTATGGACTAACTTGGTTACTCTATGCTTAAGCACATCTCTAAAAATTTCATTGGCCACCCTGACTATTTCTAATTTGGCCTGCTTGACATTTTCCTCTTCAACAGTTAACTTTCCTCTCAAATCATCAATTATGAGGGCCAAAGTTTCCCTATCTTGTGTAGACATATCAAATGAGGAAGAGGGAGAAGGATGAGTTATTTTCTTTTGATTAGCTTGAATGGTATCTCTCATTTGACTCAATTCATTCAAAGCCTTATTATATTCCTTGACCAAAGATTCATATTTCTTTTGAGAAATATGTCCAGTGTCCACACTAAGCATTACCCCATGTATAGTTAACTCAACAGCTTGGATCGGAGTTATGTCAGTAGCTCTTTTGACCACTAGTGAACCAATGATTTCTTCAATAGGCCTAACAGCCTCATATTTGCTAGTATTAGGTGCCATAGACCAAATTGCAAGGGTATGTAGCTTTGGACTATACTTGGAACCAAATACTTTATTCTCAAACTAATCTTCAAATATCAAAGCTTGAGGATCTCTTCTAATTGCATCATAGGCTATGGTAGCTGTGATAGTACATCCTGGTAATAGCATGATTCCACTATTTTTAACAATTATTCGAGCTTCAGTAGGAGTAATGGCTGCAATTTCAGCCTTAATCTTCTCTTCCTCTGCTTTCTCAACTTCCTCTTGATGAGAAGGTTCAACATTGACTTGAGTTGCTTCTAATCTCTCTTTTATTTCCTTACTCCTTTGTTAAACCATAAACTCCTAAAACTCTTTGGTTTGCACAAATTTATCATTAGCCAAGAACTCGTCATCATTTTATTTGTCATAATTTCACTAGACAATCCTATTAGGAGGAACATCTGAACTATGAGTCTCTTCAATATGGGGAAGGGGAAATTTCTACTCAATTTCTTCATTTCCTAGCACATGTTCTGCCACTTGTTCCTCCCTAACCTCTTAAACATCTTCAAGCCTTTCTGGGATATAAATAGCTTGTTTTTGTCATTGTTGCTCTAAGAGGGCCTAGGCTCTGTCTATAGCCTCCTTTATTTTTACTTTAAATCCACCAGATTGATAGTCCATTATCATAGTAAAGGCCCTCTCCAAGGGGTTTGCAATTTCATTGTATGGACTAATGTAGAAGGTATTCTTTTTCATAATATTCTACTCAAGGTTTGTCATAGTTGTCCATTCCATTTTCCTAGCCATAACAACCTCATCACTTGTTAGGTTCCTTAGTACATCATCTTTATAGAAAAATTCATGATGTATGATGCCTAAGTTCTTTTGTCTTCTCTTTCTTGCCACAAATCCTTCCGAATCAAAAACTCTAATCACATCTATCGACATTATGAGATTATTCACCATAATACCCAATTTCTCATATCCTTCAAGGGAAGTGACCTTAAAATAAGCAAAAGAACATTGGGGGTTTACCACAAATCCCTTTTTGTCCTTTCTAAACATTTCAAAATCCATGAATTCCATTTGCCACATGAGCTCCATGAAATCCAACCTACCTGAGACATACAAGGGTGAAAAATGGGGCACCACTTTAGCTCCATAAACCCTAATCAAAGTATATCAGAATTTAAAAACTAGTTAGCCCAATTGTGTGGCTGTAGAGCCTGGTGTGTCCACTGGGCACATGACATTTCTGATTTTTGGAGAAAGTCTAAATCTAGGTGCCACACCCAATGACTCTAAGACACCATGTCTTACAACATTGGAAAAAAAATGTAGTTAGAATTGGAGCAATCTTGATCCCAAATGTATGTCCACATTTGTACAAGGATGGCCTCATTTTCACTGTTCAGAATCCTCAAATTCAGTTTCCTTTTCCATTCACAATCTCCTTCCCACAAGAGAATGTGCATCAGTAAGGAATAATGAGGGAAAGATAGAGGGAGTGATTCCATTTTCAAATTAAGAAAATACTTATGAATTTGTTGGGAAACAAAGTTAGCATAATAAAAACCAGCGTTTTGATTATATTCTTGTATATCTGCCACCGTCACCAACAAATCAGGGGCTATTCTAACCTCAAAATCCTGAGCTAGCACTTGGTTTAGAAAATAATAAGTGTTCTTGAAATAATCTTCAAATTCTTCACGCTCAAAAGGCTCAACATCTTGAACAGTGAACTTTTTCCTATTCCTTCTATGTCACACAAGTATTGCTTCTCTATATGCAAATTTTCTCCCTTGATACTCAACATACAAGTCAACACGCATGAAATTTGTAGTGTAATTGGGATTCAACCCAAACACATCCAACATTTTATCCTTAGCCATCTCCAGAATTATATCACCATTCTTACTCTTGATTTTCCTATCAGTAGGGTCATAGTGCCTTGCTAGCTCCATCATCAAATCAACCTCCATAAACACATTTGGAACTACTAACCTTCCCAGGTTCAATCCTCACAAGAAGCATGCAAACTTACTGGAATTTCACCTATTGAAAGCATACTTAAAGAATTGCCATCCACTCTAGGGCTGGGGTTTCTCACCAATCTCACCAGCATTATCAATCAACCTAGTGGTAACAACAACTTGTCTTGTGGTCCTTTTACCAATTCATGACCCTCCCTCTCTGATACCTTCAGAAGTTTCTTGCATAATTTTTTTGTTTCCTTCTTTGCACTTTTGGACCTTGTGGAAGCCGCAGGAGTACCAGGCAGAGGGTTAGACACAACTACTAGTTTGGGCTCAACTTCAACTGAAGCATGCTGAGTTTTAGGTCTTTTGACCCTTTTTTGTTTTGGTTTCCTTACAGGTCTAACACTGGACTCACTAGGCTCTGGGTCACTCATGTTTGTAACAAAAATGGAGACTAGGGTTTACAATTTCTTATGGCCAAACAAAAACCTTCACAATTATGATAGGATAAAACTCTACGATTGAACAAGACAACTTTCTTCACAATTTAGACAATGCTCAATTATCAAATTGAAATCACCAGGAAAAAGACTAAATTGCATTTTCCATCAATTTTCTTATCATCTTTCATGGGCGTTCATCCTATTACCTTAATTAATAGGAGGTATTAGTTTTGCTTACTCGGATGAAAGCTGTGTCACCCTAGTTTGCAGATAATCTCTGGAGCTTTCCTTGCAAATTCTTTAGCCTCTGGTATTCCTTCTGCCATCTAGTGAACTAGGATGCATGACAAACTAGATATCTACTTTCAGTTATGGCCGAGAGGGGAGCATGTTGCCATTAATATTTGATAGCAAGCTCGCGTGAGTGAACTGACATGTAGCCATTCATTTTTGAACCTTGATCATTGATCTTTCAGCTTTAAAACTGCATCAATGGTTGATAATCCACCTCGCTACTTTTTTTTCTGCTTTATACAAAATCCTTAAGATTCTAACACTTTGCCTCTTCATGTAGTAGTTGTCGCCAATCACTGGTTCACTTCATTCTCTTCCATCTTTATCAGTAACAAGAGATGTAAGCACCACAATTTGACATGTACACCTGCATAATGATCAATGACACAAAAGACATCACAAATAGGATGCAGTCACACTAACTCATTTGACTGCAAAATCTGACGAAATATGTATAATTTGATGTATAGTCAGGTGCTTGTAAAATTTGATGTGTAATTTTCAAAATTTTAAAAGTTTATTCTCGATGTTCCTCGAAATTTCAACGAACCTAGGTTTCATCAAAATTTTGACTATAAGTTTCATCGAAATTTTGACAACCATGGAAAATAAGAAAAAAATCAAATTGTGGCTGACATAAAGAAAAGTAGGTTCGTTGATTTGTGCGACGGTGTTTTGCTCTACTTGGAAACGGGTTGTGGAGAACTAAGGGCCATTTCTTGGGAAAATCAAAAAAAATTCAAGAAGATCTTGCGGTTTGAGGTAGTCATTTTCTTTTGTAGAATCCGATTTGTGAAGTCGATTTATAGTTCGGGTTTGAGAATCTGTTTAAAACACTCTCATCGATTTCATTTTAGAGGTTTTAGGGTTTGAAAATTTCATGTCCATATTTTTGTTGTGGAATCACCATGAATCACAACCAAGGAACAAATTCTTGTGACTGTAATTATGTGATCCATAACTCTATTGGTCATGTGGCACAATTGTGCTATAACAAATACATGATGCATTCATGTGTGACCCAAGTTTAATGTGGCTATGTTGTGATAGAAATGCAGGCACTCATATAATGTAGTTAATTCATGTTGTATAATGTAGGTGTCAATCCTCATTGGGTGCATTCAATTTGTCTCAAGTTTAACAGGTTAGGATGTAATTATAGCATGATCCAAGAGTGATTACCTCTTGCTGCAATAAAGAGCCTATAACTCTGGTTGATATGCAGAGTGGTTGTGTTATATCAATTATGTAGTGCATTTAAGCACAACCCATGTTTAATGGGCTATTCTAAGGAGTGATCAAGATTTTCTAAACCTTGCAGATATTTGCCAAAGTGTAACCCAAAAATACAAACCAAGTTTATTGCATACTTAGATACAATCTTGGGTTACCGCAAACTATAATAATGTGATCTGCTAATAACCATTATGGAAAGTATTAAAGCAAGACCCATACTATATAGGATACATTTCCTTGATCAGGTTTACATACCTTAATGATCAAACACAAACTTCCCACACACTCTAGGATACAATCCAAGATCATACCACACCCTGTCAAGACAACTAATTTTTGGACCCAAGATTTAAGGCTATTTTTTAATACCAACAAAAGCATTGGTAAGAGCATGATTAGGGTACAAACTCTAGGCCTCCGTAGAAACATAAACAATAACTCTAGCAGATTAGTGAGGTTGCAATACCAAAAATATTGAGACATTGTAGCTAATAACAAAATATTGCAATCTAAAGATTGTAGCCAATAACAAGCACACTATGTAACTTAGTGAAATTTGTAAATGCAATCTACAATAAGAAGAATGATAGTCACTTGAGATGTGACAGCCAAAAAGAGGCTGAGCAGTGACAAGATGATAAAGCTCAAACCTTGCATGGTAAAGTGGAGATTTTAATAGTGAGTTTCCTTACCCCATTGCTGACCTTAAGGGTTTTTCAAATGCTTTTGGTAGTGTTAGACAAGGAAAATGCAATCAGGGAATGACTGTCCAAATGAAGTAATAGTGGTAATCCTAGGTTCAATGTTTCTTCTTAGCCATTAATATATAATGGAGGTAGTGGATTGCATGTTTGAATAGTGTTTTGAGAATTATCAAAGATGAGAGAATAGTGAATAATACCTTGTGGATTGTGAGGTATTGTCAATAAGGTTGAAGGATCTTAAGAACTACAATACCATGAAACAATAGTCCCCAATGGTAAATGGGTAATCATAGGGAATGATTTGATTTTATAGAAGGTTCTCATGAAATAATCTTCAAGTGATAGTGGGTAGACTGTTGAGATTACGGTAAGAGATGCAATACCGATCTTAAAGTTAGAAAAGCATTAAATGTGTAAGAAAATCAAATCGTACACAACAAACAATTCACAATATTATCTTGCATAATGCCTTGAGTTTGAAGACAAAAATATCATTGTATCTTCATGATGAAAGTGATGACCTTAATGGTCAATCACTAGAAACCATGATTTTAAAACATGCTATTGTGCTTATGTAGGTAGCATTTTAAGCAAGGCAGTGAGTGGTGCTTTGGAACAATGGCAGGTATGAAGGACTTTTTTTATATGCATACTATGCAGTCTAGCTTAAGACAACGTTCTTAGAAGAGATTGAAGGTGGATTATGGAACTCAAGGGTTACCATGAAAAGGATTAAAGCAAAGACTGAGATCTATTTAAAAGCCATAGTCATGAAGATATTAAAGATGTCACATGCAAAACCCTAGTAGCTGGAGTAATGAATACAGTGCCAAAGAGGATAGTGTGCTGGGGCAGATTTAGGAGATCTCCACATTATCTAATTACAGGGAAATACATCATTTATTTATTTTTTTAATTAAAATAAATCATTCTAAACCTATATAGGATACATTGATGCTTCAAAAATCCTTTGAAGAATTTGATTATGCAAAATATATGTCAAGTAAATACCTGAATTACAAATAGTGGCGGGAGCGATGTGAATTTGTTGAGGAAAGGCGAGGGAATACTGAGATGGCGACAATGAATCTATACTCCTGCACATCTCGCATTCTCTTGTCATTCTTTACGGAAGAAACTTCTCATTTGGCGGTCTGTGCTTGAAAATAATGTTTTGTGGAAAGGGTTTTAGAGTATGTTTATTAAAATAGAATTCCACTACGGTGGGATACGCTGAAAATAAGATTTTGACAAAGGTTTTAGGGTATGTTTGTAAGGTTTTAGAGTATTTTGAGGCTATATTATTGATTCCTTAAATGATTTATTCAAATGGATTGTGACTAAAGAAATGACTAACTATTTAGTCATTTTTATTTGTGTGACTAAATAATTTTTAATCAACGACCAAACTAGTAATTTATTTACTCATTTATAGTTGAGTTGCAAAAAATGAGCAGAATTTAGTCATTTTTAGTTGTTGTGACTAAAATTTTTAGTCACCTAGTCATTTATTTTCCAAATTCTACTAGTGTGTGCTTCCTTATGCGATTAGGGCTCTCTCAATGTTGAGGGCCCTAGGGATAAGATTGCCATAAGAAGTGAAACATTGCATCTTTAACTAAAAGAATAAATCCTTATTGACATTAGCAATGATGATTACGACTTGTTGCTCATAGGAATGGAGTCGAGTTGCTCTTACTAACTTCGCTACCTCCAGCATCGTTGTAGGAAGTTGAGATCAAGTTCAATATTACGATTTGAGGTCTGGATTTGGAAATCATAGTAAAATCAGAATTTAATAAGTTTTGGAATTAGCATTTTAAAGTGTTTTTAGGGTCGTTAACTTGAACTATCGCCTTCTTTCTTTAGGGGTAGTTGCATGCCCAATTTTTTGGTCAAGATGTCAGTGTGGAATTTTGCACAGCCTGCTGAGTAAAAATTATTGGGTGTGAGTTTGATATTTTTTGAAAGATCTAATAAGTCAAGCTTGTTGAAAAATCATGTGAGATAATATTAGTCGAACAAAATGAAAAGAGGTGATGGGAAATGTTGACATCCTTGCAATAATTGCAAGGAGCTTAAAACGAGACAAACACAATCACAACAGTATGAGAAACTGTTACTTAGGCATCAGCAGATGCATTGAAGGGGGTCATGATTATCGTCCATTGGTTAGTTGTTTATTATATGTGTTTATATTGATTGAATTTGTAAATGTTTATATCGTTCTAACATTATATATATATATATAATCACTTAATCATGATCATGGTTTATTTGTGTCTATCATTATTATAAAGGTGGAGCACCCTAAGGCACATGATATGGATTATCATGGCTCGAAGAATGTGGTTTTGCAAATGGACGAACATGGAGCTATGAATATCGAAGATGAAGTTAATGATCCTATGGAAGAAGATGATCATGTGCCCGGAAAACGAGTTGGTGATGGTACAAATACATTGATCATGACACATTTAGTGGCAAAGCCAGTCATGATG
Source organism: Sequoia sempervirens (assembly GCA_007258455.2). Classification (NCBI taxonomy): domain Eukaryota; kingdom Viridiplantae; phylum Streptophyta; class Pinopsida; order Cupressales; family Cupressaceae; genus Sequoia; species Sequoia sempervirens. The sequence continues at coordinate 32,732 of VDFB02112907.1, forward strand.
ATTAGATGACTTTGATGATGTTCATGGATTTTTATGCGAGGCATACGAGCCTTTATAGAGGGCTCCCAAGTAGCTCTTCTCTACATTGTGTTGTTGCTGTTGAACAGAGTTATGAATGGTTTGCTCGAACACTTAATCTCACAAATGTTAAGGTATGTCATATATGTCATCTTTTTTCATCTATTTTAATTGTTGTTAGTTCATCACTAGTAAATAAAGGATGAAATATGTACCATTGATATTCTTTATATTAACAAATTATTTTTTGTTGTAGATTGATTGGTAAATATTTGTTACCACCATCAAATATTTTACCTCACTCATACTGATATTTATCTGGCATTATGAAAGATATCAGAATGGAGTATCAAGCAATAGATGCATGTCCCAATGATCATATTATATATCATAAACAACAGTAATTTGCAATAGAATGCATAGAATGTCATATCAGTAGATATCAAATAGATCAACTAACAAAAACGGTGCCTCGCAAGGTTCTTCGTTATATTCCCATTATTCCACGTATGCAACGATTATTTAGGTGCAAAAGATTAGTGCAATTTATGGATTACCATGCATGGAATAGAAGTGGAGATGACATTCTTCGAATGCCTGTAGATGGTTCTACATTTTGGGACATAGAGGAAAAATGGCCACACTTTAAAGAAGAACCTCGAAATCTCAGGCTTCATTGGGAGCGGACGGTGTCAATCCATTTGGACAGCTGAGATCTATTTACTCAGTGTGGCCTATTTTTGTTATCAACAATAACATTCCTGCATGGATGTCAATAAAGAGGGAACACATAATGTTGTCAATGATTGTTCTAGGTATTTGTTTACATCAATTTTCTTTAATGTAGTAGTATCTCATTTGTCTTATTTGTTGCATAAGGACTTATATTTTTTTCATTCAATAGTCATGTACATTAATTTATATATATTGCAGTAAAATGGTTATAATAATTATGTAATTTTTATGTTCATTCAACTAGGTAAGTACCAAGTTAAAGATAAATGTATATATCGAGCCTCTTATCGACGAGTTACTAAAGTTATGGAATGGCGTCACTATGTATGACATCTCTAGACCAATAGGACAAAGACAATTTCAATTCCATGCAATGTTTGTATGGACAATTCATGATGCCCCAAGGCTAACACATTTTTGTGGTATGTTATAATATTTGACTGCACTTTAACAATATTTAATTTTATGAAGTAGATATCATGCATGTTTTTAAAATAATCTATTCATTATATATAATTATAAAAATTAACATATTTAATCCAACTATATATGATCTTGCAGGTCTTCAAACAAAGGGAAAATTTGCATGTCCAATTTGTGGTCCAAAGATGAAATCTCGTCGTTCAACAAGTTTAAAAAAGTAGGTGTTTGATGAGTATAGGCACTTCCTCCATAGAAATCATAAGTATCGAACTACTGAAAAACATCTTTTCAATGGGAAAGAAGAGACTACATCAAAACCACAAAGAATGACACCTCGCTTATGGAAGTTAGAATATAATAGAATTAATCGTCAAGGTTATACATTGGATCAAATTTTTTATCTATCATATATGTATGTTTTGAATTTATATTTTTATATTCTGTTGTGTTTACTAATGCTATAATTGACAATGATTGTCATTGTTAATTTGTTTAACTTATATGCTTCATGAAGGTCATCAAGGCATTAATGGTTGGCTTCCACAGGGACTGAAAAGTTATCCCAGACAATTTAGTAGGTTGCCCTACTATGAGCAGCTACAAATTGTGCATTTGTTTGATACAATGCATATAGGAAAGAATATAACAGAAACGTTATGAAAAATATTTGATGGAAGGCATGACAAAGAAAAAATTGTCAAAATTTGTAGTGACGTTAGGAAGCCAATCGTAAGCAATGAAAAATGTCATTCAATTAATGTTGATGGAACCAAATTAATGAGATTTTCCTTGGTTATTAATAGAAACAACAAAACAATACTATAAAATAGGTCATACAATTTGATTTCCATGGTTTCTGAAACATAAACAATATAATAATAAAGAAAATTGAATTTAGGTGATGAGGGATGAAAAGCGCATCGTTAATACCTTCATTAGGTAATTATTACGGTATATTATATACACTTGTATAATGCATGTACTTTCGATGTACTATGTTTACTACTTTGGAAAATAATGAAAAATTATTTTATAATTGTTATGGTATGTTCTACCTCTATCTCTCTGACAACTTTGACAACAATGTCAATCCAGGTTATATGATCTTGGAAAATACATGAGTTAAATGGCGATATTTGTTCAATTCATTGTATACATCTTATAATTGCCATTTTTTCTTGTTATGTAATATAAACATATATTTTGTTAAATCTCATTAATATATTTATTACCTTGAATCACTTGTAGATGGTTGTCATCTAAAGAAATCCATAAAGAAGATATAAATTATTGGAAGTAAAAATTCTATAGTCTAATGTGTGAAATGAAAAAGTGTCTACCTTAATTTCAATACTGAAACACTACCTCATATACCAGAGTTGAGGAGATTGAATTGTCGTGGACTTGTATGAACCAGGTCAATGTGGATGGTTGAGGCATTTGAAATTTTGAGAGCTTCGGTTGAACAAGAGCACATCTGAGGAAGGTTCTATGGTGGAGGGATATATGGTGCATGCGGTCCATGGTGTACGATGATGAATATCTTCTAAGTTTGTAAGCAAAGTCCATGTGGATGCATTTGGGATCTAACTCATTAATTTGAAGGAGAGTACTGATGGAAAGGTAGATTAAGGAAAGTGAGAGGTAATTATAAGATGGTCATAGAGATTAATTGGAATACATTTTACATATGGATTTTATGTATATTGTACTTATTTAATTTTTAATCTTCAATATACATCAATTATAAGTGGTGATATCTTGTGGTATTTAACAGTACTCGTCGTTTGTGAATTTCAAATTTTTGTCCTGATTCAGTGTTAGAGTGGGACGCTTTTCACATTTTGTACATTACAAACAATCTTGATTGGATAGCGGTGTGGATTGAACAATGTTAACAATTTAGTCACACATTATTAACATGGGAAGGTGTGGCTTCATTGGTTAAAGAAGCTCATCATAATGGAGATTCCAATGTTACACAAAGAGAAATTAATTTAGCATATGGTTTAAGAGATAAATAAGTACGTATAAATATATTAATCACCATATTATTTAATTATTTTCAGTTATATTGATGTATATAGATGTTGAGATTGTTTTCTTTGCATACATTCAGCCAAGAATAAATATGTTTATCAACTGACGATATTACAATAATTTTTACATGTTGACATATTGGGTGAAACACCACAAGGCTATGTGGTACAATGGTCATAAATTTTGAATCAAAATGTTGTATGAAATGAAGAAAAATTGTGATTCTGGTATAACTGTAGTCTTTCAGGTGACTAATATTTCATCTAGAAGCGACGTACATCCAAAAGTCTCAGAAGAAGTGATACTATGGGATTTTGGATGATATACTTGAGCTTGACTTCAAGTCCTTCAAATTAATTGTGTTCGTTGTCCTATGGTATAGGCTACGATTGAATGAAAATGATCCTAAGAGAGCTATTATTGAACATGATAATGGATTTACCATGGTTAATACAAGTTTGATCGAGTGAACTGGAAATGAGCCTTATGTTCTTCCAAGCCAATGTGGCGGTGTTTTTACTCGGAGGTTCTAGGTAAACCAGTTGGTCATTTGTTGTTGAACCATGATCAAGAGGAGAGAGCGGTAAAGTATAATGGTGGAAGAAGAAGATGCCAGAGAGAGAACTAGAAGATGATGTAGATGATGATCGGGACCAGTAGTTAGTTGATGATGTCCCTAACGAAGATGTTGAAGAGCAGGAACTAGATCATGATGATGTAGGAGTTAATGTTCATGAATATGATATTTGTGTGGATGATGACATTATCAAAAACTGATATCAATGACAATGATGATGATATGACCAATCCTTACAATGTCAAATCTGGATCAGATGATATGAACAAGAGTTGGATGAAGAAGAAGAAGATCAATGACATTAGAAATGTATATGAGTTAATAATGATATATTATCTATTTGATATTAATTTCTTGATAGAATTATATTTGACTTATGTGGTTACATAATTAATTCATGATGTGTTTAATTTTTATGCCATTACATAATTAATTTAATGATGCACTTTTTAATGTTTGAAAGGTCACAAAATTAAAACATTTTAATAGTGATGTTAACAACCTTGAAATTAGTGTGTTTTATGTTCCATGTGATCATAAAAGATTAAAAATTCAGTTGTAGAGGTGGTTGTTTAGTGGTTGGAATGTAAAGGCCTTTAAAAGGCATAAAGTGATCATTGTAATGGTTGTTGATGGTTGAGGATTTAAAATACAAACTCTTGACATTCAAAAGTCTGTATTTTTCTTTAATTTTTTTGTATTTTTCTTGTTATGTAGCACTGTGCAGTCACATGTAGCCATATTTTGATGTGAAAACAATTCCAGATCGTGAAGATATGTGTTAGCTTCGATTTGAATCTAATTTTAGGGCTTAAGGCATTGATTTGAGTTAGAAAGCTTCATTTCTTTTCATACAGCCCGGTTACCCTATTTTTGAGGGTTTTGTAGTCCAAACATGATATAAAGGGGATCTTACACTTTTTGTGATTACTGTAGCTTGTGTAAGAGGCCCCATGGATACTGTTGTAATTGTAGGATGCATGAATAGGGCGTAGGATGAGAAATAAAGAAGGTATAGCTGCTATCCTCAAGAGTTTTGTGAAAATATGAAATAGGAATTACTTTACGGCTTGATGCTTGTTTCTCCTTCATTTTCTATAAGAAGGATTTCAAGGCTAGAAGTATGGGTTGTAAGAGTTAGATATTTTGAGTCGGTCTAGGTGAAGTTGTAAAAACCAAATTGTAAGTTGATGGTTTAAGGAAAATACCAATTTAGGTTTTGAGTCATTTGTAGTAGGTTTTGAATTGAGTGGGGTTGATGTTTTATGATGAAATGCGGCATTTGAATTGAAATGATTAATTCAAACTCATGTCTCTCCAATCTACATGCATATCTAAATTTTGAATAAGATAATCAAGGGTTGTCTCGTTCATCTCACTCTTGTGGTGTGTATGATTTCTATTTTGGCATTAATTCAAGGAATTAATTAAAATGCTTGAATGGGATTGTAGGTGGATATATTATGTATAAGGATTCAATAAGTAGTATTGGGTTAGAATACATGTTGATGAAATTGTAAAGCAATGTTCTCAAGGATCTTATATGTTATGTGTTAAATCTATCATAAACCCTTAGATGTTTATGAATTTGACTCCCTCAATGGATATATGTCATTGATGTAAGTTGTACTAATTTGTATGGTTCAATATTTTTTTTGTCTTTACCTAGCGCTTGCTACAAATTGCAAATCAATGATTATTTTACACTATAGAATGTGTCATAGTTATCTCACGTTCCAAATAGTTGATATTACTGATGAACAACCAATTCTATTCAGTATTATGCTATTATGTTGAGCTATTAAATGAGATTATGTGTTTTTGTTAATGTTGTTTATGATAATGGTGTAGAGGTCATAAACGTATTAAGGGATCACCATGCAGGTTCTTGTAGAGCCCAAAGTGTAGGAGGTCTTTAAAATCCTCATCATTTGGTCCAGGTCCTTCGAGCTGCTTGACCAACCTGGTTACAGTAAAAACAACCAACAGGTAGAGGGGAGATAGATAGAGGGATTCAGTGAGAGAGAGAGGGAGGGAGTGGGAGAGAGATAGAGGGTAGAGGGGAAGGAGATAAGAGTGAGTGAGAGAGA
>VDFB02112908.1:0-32468 GCA_007258455.2 Sequoia sempervirens
GATTTTATGGAATTCACATGCCTTTCTCGTTATACCATGGTGTCTTGAAGCTAGGTTCCTCATAGTTTGGGTGATCATTGACCTTGATGAGGTTTTGTTGTACTAGTTTATGCATGACTATTTCAAGTGACTCTCCTAGTACCGTGAACTACCTCTTGGGTTGATCGTATTGTCTTTGTTGCCCTCCTTGATTTGTTTGTTGGTTGACTACTTGATTATTCTTGGGATAGGTGAGTTGGTTGTTTTTTGTGTTATGTGGAACATAGCTCATTTGTGCCACCTGCGGTTTTCTTTGAGGTGTGTTTTGTGCATGCCATAGTGCTCTAGAATCAACCACTCCATCATTTGTAATGTTCTTATTCTTTTCCTAGATCTTAGGTTTATCGTTTGAACTAGAGGGACTATCTTTTGAGTTGTTCAATTTAAGGACTCCCCTTGTAATGGGGGCTCTCAATATGTAATCCCTTTTCAATTGTTTCTTCAAATTCTATGATACATAACATAGTGAGTTGGTAGTTAATCTTGGGTAGGACATTTGAGATGAACATATCTACCAATTCCTTGTCTAGAATGGGCCATTTGCATCGACTAGCTTTGTGCCTCCATCATTGTAGGTAGGAGGTAAAGGACTCTCCTTGACTCTATTTGATCATGGATAGATTCGTGATGGTGACGTCTTGCTCTATTTTGAATTTGAAACTTATGAACTTGCTAGATAGGTCATTGAAGGTTTTAATTCTCGGTGACAGATGGGAAAACCACTCCATAGCATGACCTATAAGGTTGTGTGGAAAGAGTCTCATGAGGTAAGCATTGTTGTTTTGTACCTCCATACATGATACTAAGAAGTCTCGTACGTGATCTACTGGATATCATTTTCCTTTGTACTTTTCAAACTTGGATATTTTAAAGTTTTTTGGAAAAGTTAGTGTAGTGATAGAGCGATCAAATGGGAATGCACATATTTCCTAAAGGGTGTAGGTCTTCTTTGTTTTCCCTATCTCGATGCCTGTTATCTATTGTTCCACTACTTCTAGTTGTAGTTCTATCTCTATTTTCAATACCTTTGTTTGCAATTCTTGTGTGTAATGGCCTTGTTGTCTTACCATGCTTTTGTCATAAGTTCGATATAATGGGGGTATTGAACCTTGGTAGTTGTTTTGAACATAGAGTGGGTTAGGTCCTTGTTGTGTATAAGAAGGGTTCACTCCTTGTTGCTGGGATGATTTATACTAAAGGTTACCCTATTGATGTGTTAGTGTGACACCTTGTCGGTAGAACAAATTGGGAGTGCCCTGTGGCACACTATGTTGAAGGTTTCCCTAATGGTGTGTTGACAGGTTACCTTGTTGATGGGATGACTGAAGAAGGGTGCCCTGTGGAACACCTTGTTGTTGGGATGAACTATATTGAAGGTTTCCCTAATGGTGCATTGGCAGGTTACCTTATTGATGGGACAACTGAAGAAGGGTACCATGTGGCACACCTTGCTACTAGGATAGACTATACTGAAGGTTTCCCTGATGGTCCATTGGTGGGTTACCTTGTTGATGGGATGACTGAAGAAGAGTACCATGTGGCACACCTTGCTGCTGGGATGGACTATACTAAAGGTTTCCTTGATGGTGCGTTAGTGGGTTACCTTGTTGATGGGATGACTAAAGAAGGGTACCATGTGGCACTACTTGTTGTTGGGACTGATATGGAAGGGGACCATGTGGTCCACCTTGTTGGTGGTATTGTTGATTCGGAAGGGTACCCTGTGGTCCACCTTGTTGGTGGCACTACTGATTCGGAAGAGGACCCTATGGTCCACCTTGTTGGTGGTACTGCTGATTTGGAAGGGGACCCTATGGTCCACCTTGTTGGTGGTACTGCTGATTTGGAAGGGGACCCTATGTTCCACCTTGTTGGTGGTACTAATTTCGAAGGAGACCTTGTGGTCCACCTTGTTGGTGGTACTAATTTGGAACAGGACCCTGTGGTCACCTTATTGATGGTATTGATTTGGAAGGGGGCCCTATGGTCCACCTTGTTGACGGTACTAATTTGGAAGGGGACCTTGTGTTCCACCTTGTTGATGGTAGTGATTTGGAAGGGGACCCTATGGTCCACCTTGTTGATGGTACTACATTTTTTGAGGTACATATTGTCTAGGAGGTGGATTGTTGTTTTGCGGTATGTACTGGGATGGACCTTCTTGATACTGTTGTGCCACTACCACTTGTTCAATCTGAGTTGGTTTTATGTATAAGGGGTTTTCCTTGGTTTGACTACTATTTTGTGAGAATACAGGTGGCATGTTTGGAACCTCCATGGGTTCGTATATCTGTCTCACAACTAAGTTATCCCCTAAGGTAATAATATTAGGATCCTTGAGGGTCTCCATGTTAAAATCCATTAGGAGTTTAGCACCACTCTGTGCTAACTTAAAGAAGTACGAATTTGGGTCCTTTCTCAAAAATTTGTCCATTAGTTTGAGCACTTTTGGGTTGTTGGAATGTTCAAATAGTTCCTCATCATTTATCTCCTCCTCAATATCTACATCCTCTATGATTATTCTTTCTAGGTCCTAGTTGTTTTGTTCTATCACTTCTTGTTGTTTGCAGTTTAGCTCTTCCTCACTGAATGTATCTCTATACATAGATCTCTTTTGGGGTGTTTCAAGGTCACTTGGCCTATAGCCCCATGGGCCACCTTCATCGTTCATGGTGTTTGTTGGTGGGATGCTAGCATTGTTCTTGCTTGCTTCCATGTTCTTCCTGTGTTGTGATCTTGTATTTGTCATAAACAAAATCCAGGCTTTGAGAGAATTTTTGTGACTCCTAGCTGCGGAAGAAGAACGCTTTTATTTTTAGTTCAATGCATTAGATCTAAGGGTGGTTGGCCCATTGAAAATCGCAAATAGAAATGGTCTAGTCAATTTTGACGAGTACAATATCTTCTCAAGATGTACCCTTTGGAAAACTTTAGAGGGGTGGCTCTTTGAAAGTCGTAATATGGATTTCCACTTAAGGATTTTTCTCTTGCTAGAGATCATGAAGGGTGTATATCTATTGTCACGCGAGAGGTGGTAACATGGGTCTTCTAGCTACTAGGTCTACTTTCTCTTCCTCTTTATCCAAGATGTTTGTTGTGTTTCTCCACTGGTTGGGTGCTTTGTTCTTCTCAAATATGAAGGTCCTTAAATTGCTAATGATATTAGTTTGTTCACCTTCAATATGCATGATACTTGGTTGGAGGATTAGTGTTATAAGGTTCAATTGTTGAATGGGAGCAACGGGTTGCCAAATGGTCATATGGTGAGAGTGTGGATGTTTTGAAAAAAAAATTTATGAAGTTCAAGGCCCTAAGGTTTGAGTATTGTTTTGGAGGTGGCACTATTCTTGGAAGTCAAAATACTGAAAGTTTTGGGTTGATATCTCACTTCTCCTTCTAGAGGATATGTTGCAGAAAAGCTTACTTGAACTATATGTGAGTTTCAAGTAATTGTTGATACCTTAGAAGTGCGAGTGAGGGAATAATCCAGGTTTGTTTTTTTTATTCTAATTTCCAAGAGTAGGATGGATATTGAGAGTGGATGAAGGACTATATGAATTATTTGGGTTTTCGATTGTTTCATTCTAACAAGGATCCTATAAGCAACTTTGATTCATTTTTTTGTTTGTCAGTAGGATAGAGTAGAAGTGATAGTTTCTGAGAAAAAGCGATAGACTATGAGAAAAAATGGCTAGATTTATCAATTGCAGCCTGAAATTTGTCAAGTGCACGGGTTTTTGAGAAGTGAGTGTGAGCTGAAATATCAAGTGTGGCCTCTGTGTGTTTCTGTCAAAAGTGGTAATGTATACTCAATCAAAAGCGAGCTTCCTTGGCAATTGCAAGTAGTTTTTAGGTAAGCGCACTAGTTTCTAGAAGCAAGTGCGAGAAAAAAAAAAGTGTGTTGGTTTTGCATCAAGTGTGTAGATTCTGTCAAATGCAACTAATTTTCATCAGTGAAGTTTCTAGGACAGAGAGAAAAAGTGGGATTTTTTTGGCAAGTGTGCCCAATATTGGATCAAGTGTGCTAGAAACAGTATAAGAAGCGACCTCTATGTAAATTGGTTTTTTGGCTTTAGTATTTTTGGCAATAGCATTGACATTTTTCTTGTAGTTTTTAGATGTTTTGATCTGTTTCCGGATGTGGCAAATGATACACCAACTTGGATTGACTCAAGAAGCATGTACTTGTGTGACCTGGATGTCTATGGCTTTAAGTTTTGAAATCATGATAACTAAGCATAGTTCCCAATGTTTACTTTGAGGTAATGTAGCTTGAAATTAAAGCTTGAATATTTGGAAACCTTTAAGGAGATCCCTCAAGGAGTGAAAATATAGGGCTTCTCTTAAAAGCATACACTAATTCAAAGGGTTTGTGATTCAACCATCATGTTTAGTGTTTGTTTTGATTTGTTCCTTTTAGATCAAGCACAAGTTTGATGTCAAGTTTGTTTTGAATGTTTTTGGAAAGTTTTACATAAACAAACATTACAACCCTAGAGATAGAAACCATCCTTTTAGGTAGGCTTGCCTCATGCCCCGAAGGGATGATTTTACATGCAACTTATGGCGCGAGCCTGAAGTCGAACATGGCAAGTAACTTCTCGGAAGTAAATTTTGATGCACCACTTTCAAAGAATGTTTTTGGATAAAGGGTAGCTTCTAAAACATTTGGCTCTTATTAATGTTTTGGAGTTATGAGCTTTGGTTGTCTATACATGCAATGTTTTGCTCAATTAAGAGGCCTTCTAGCCCTTGTGGGTTTTTACGTATCACATGGATACTGGGGAGACTGATGTTAGTATAAAATAGCATCAACTGATGGGTGAGAACTTTCCTCACACCCAAAATTATTTATATAATGGTCCAAAATGAGAGTACTACTTGGGTCGCCTATGATTTCTTTGACACAAGATATGTCTCAATAGGAAGACCCTCTAAACATGGCTCCTGCTTGCGGACCGTTGGACCCTAGTACAAGAAATTTGTCCCATCCTCAAAATAGACAGGTACAATGGGTTGATGACGTAGATTCTCTATGGCCTCCTTTGCCACCTTTCAACCCTAACTAGCCTTTGTGTCAAGGCCATGGTATTATGAAGGCTTTGGGCCCTCCTTTTCGCTTCCCCCAAAATACTTCTCGACACCCACCCCGTAACCCTAATTCACATTCTTATCGACATTCTTCCCTCCACTCTAGGGGTAGCAACCATTATTCTCGATACCCTAATAATTTCAAGCTGAAACAACAGAAAAACTCTAGGAAGATGATTACCTCTTCTCGGCATACTCAAAATGAACCTTGGGGCAACACCTCAAGTGATGGTGCTATAAAATGGGTGATGAGTCTAGTTTATGGTTTAATTTTCGTAGAATTTATGATCTATTTGTTGAAATTGTCATGAACCTTGATGTTTGAATGTTGATATTTCCTCGAAACCATAGACATTGGGCCTAATTTTATCTCTGTAAATCTTTAATCACATTGACATGTTATATGGACTATCTATGTTAATCCTACATGTGGATTAATGAATGTTCTTTAATATAGTTATAGATATGCGATTATTGTGTGTACTAATATTGCCATGCAGATATGATTCGAGGCCACTAGATTGAGAAGATTCTACCAGCTGGTCATTCAACATAATGGCTAACAAAGTGGTCATGCAAAGGTCAACAAAGGGAATCATTCAAAGAGGTTGACGATAGGAGATTCCTCATGCAAAATGAGTTGTAACCACCTTGTAAATGATCTTTATTATGTTGAGCAAATATAGGCGTTACTGTTGTGCTAAATTTGTGTTGAGGCAAGCACGTCTGACCAAATTCCATGAAAGCATAAGCGTCTCTCCACTTTTTCTGCTTTCCCTAAAGTGGCATCCTCCCAGTTCATGGATTTGACAAGTTCCTTGCTTAGTTAGTCACTTCTTTTCCTATAAATAAGATTCGAATGCTCCTTCTCAGAAGGTTGCGTGATCTAATGATGTACTTGAATTCTTAGTTTTCAGCAATATAGTTACACTGCTCTATTGTACTCATGTTTTCCAATGAATAAGATGAAGTTATAAGTCTGTGCATTTGATTTTACATTAGTTTTAGAGGATACTCATCCAAGGGGGCCCACTTGGTGAGCATTCCATCCTTAGTTTAGTTTAGTTTAGTTATTACTTTTTGTTTAGTAATTAGTTAAGAATATGGCACTAATTGTTCCTACAACCACTAGAATTACATTCTATGACTGTTCCTGCAACCAAAGCAGACAATGTAGTTTCTCGTTTGTTTGCTCAAATTTCCATTTATGTCATGCATTTAAGCTCAACATAGTTGTTGGTTGATGTTCAGTACTTATGTTATTTCCTTCTAAGCAATTTACCTTCAACATTATGTTTTTCTTAGCTGTAGAATGAATATGGCTACTTGGGATCCTTAGTGCACATATTATGCTGACCCATTTCAAGTTCACGTCCCTGGGTTGACAAGTTAAATGCACCTTCATGATGATTGAATGGTTATTCAGTTTAGATGCCCAATCTCTGAATCACAGCTGTAAGGGCTTAGTTGTTAAATCATTGTAGGAGGCCAACAACAGGTCCATCCAAATTATAAAGGATATTTTTCTTCTCAGCCAAATGTGGATTTTGATTCAAATGCTGAGAAATCGAGCACGAAGGGATTTGAACCAATGGATGACCCTCCTTTTGGACAAGATCTTCATTGGAAACTGATTCCATCGATACTTCTCAACGTGGACACCCAAATCACAAAATTTGAACAGAATGGGCTATTTGTGCAGATTTGGGGTGAGGATAAACCTCTTTCAGCTATCCATGCTTGGATAAAAGAGAATTGGTATGAATTTTTTGACCTCTCAGCTATTTCATCCTCCTTTTTTATTTTTTTAAAAAATCCTACTATTAAAAATAGGGTTTTTAGAAAAGGTCCCTTCTGGTTCGATAAAACCTTTTTGGGAACCTATAATTGGCAACCCAATTTTCCATTGGATTCCATTTCTTTTCCCCAATGACCTATTTGTTTCACTCTTCCTAATATTTTGGTAGAATATATAGAATCCTATGTGATTAAGAAATTAGTCTCACATTTTGGGGATTTTTTAAAGAATGAATTTGAAATGGTAAATGGATCACCCACCATTAGGGTTTGGGTCCTAATTTTGAATATGAACAAGGTTCCACATGCCCTGAAGATCCTCACCAACAAAGGTGAATGGCATCAAATTTTGATTTTGGACACCACTTCATGGAAAGAGGCTAAGATTCTTATAGAATTTGACCTTTTTTCTTGGGTAGAACCTCTAGAATTTTCCTTCTCAAACTATATGGGTGTCATTTTCCTGTCGGACCAACCTTGCTCATCATCCAACCCACAACTTACCCCTACCCTGCAGGTTCCTTCTGTTAACTCCTTGTTGACTTTGAACCCTCTTCAGATAAATATGGATATCTCAAAAAATGTTTCTCAGTTTGAAGAATTATTAAAGGGGTTGATAAATGAGGAAAATATTATGAATATTGTTAATGAGGTATGCACTAAAGTGGGAGAAGATTTCATAGAAGAAACAACAAATTAAGTGCTTGCAAAAAAAATTTGGAAGAGGAAACTCCCTCTTTTCCAATTTCTTAATATGATGCAAGGGACCCCCCTTCTCCTAGAAAATTGATGGCCTTGGAAAAATATTTTAATGAATCTTCTTCTTTAGGTCAAACCTCCACTCCTCCTACACCTTTATCACAGATGGATGCTAAAATTTTGGTTTCCCCAAAAAATAAAAGGGGTAAGAAACCTAACAGTGAGAAAACAAAAATTGAGGTGGTGACAAGTATACAAATGACTCTTGAAAAAAATCTAAGGCCTATTGCAAAAAAATTTAAAGGTCTAAGAAAACTCTAGAATTTTCCCCAATTGAGACAACTCTATTTTGTTGTGGAGAATAAGATCTCTAAATTGAATAGTAAAACGAGGGGAGATGTTATCTCTTGAGAAAAATAATGATCCTATCTTGTAATGTTAGGGGCCTAAATGCCCCTAACAAATGACACTTTATAAATTGTCTAATTTTAAGCACTAATTTAGACATTGTCCTCTTACAAGAAATGAAATTCTCAGCTCAATCAACTTATGATTTCTTTGTTACTTGGCATAACTAGGAATTCATCTCTTCTCCTTCCCAAGGTGCTTCAGGAGGCCTAGCAATTCTTTGGAAAAAAAATGTTGTTAATTTAAAAAGTCTTTCTATTCAGGAAAATTGGATTCAAGCCTCTTTCAATTGTTTGAAAACAAATAATGTTTTCTTCATCTTCAACATTTATGGCCCTTATGCAACTTTTGGTAAAAAACAATTGTGGACTCAACTTTCTTCTGCATTAGCTTCTCTAAAAAATGACATGAAATTTTTTTCTGGTGATTTTAATGCTATTAGATTGCAGAAAGATTGGATCGGTTCTTCTATTTGATAATGGGTTTAACTCCCCCTAGGACTTTTCTTCATCAATATTGACACTTCCTAGATCTAATCACTTCCCAATTTCCTTATTAATTTTTGGCAACAAGTCGACTAAGAAGGGCCATTTCAAATTTGAACCGATGTGGTTTAGAGATCTGAATTTTATTCCCCTCCTTAAAGATTGGTGGTCTAGGTGATCTTTTTTGGTTGGTACTCGCATGTTCCAACTCTATAAAAATTTGAACTTTATGAAAGGGAAAATAAAGGAATGGAATAAAACATGTTTCAAGAACATTTTCAAATAAAAATCTAGAGTTGAACATGAATTGGCCAACTTGTATGATGTAGTGATAAAAAATGGAATGGACTCAATCCTCTATGACAAGGAGAAATCTCTAAAGGCGGAACTAGATGAACTTTTGGCAAGGGAAGAATGTTATTGGAAGCAAAAATCTAGAGATATTTGGTTAAGGGAAGGAGACAGAAACACTAAATTTTTTCATGCCTTGATGAAAATGAGAAGACAAACAAATAGGATTGACTCAATTCTTTCCCCTTCTGGGGACACTTTAATCATAGATGAAGATATAGAAGTTGTAGTGGTTTCCTTTTTTAAGGACTTTTTAGCTCCTATCTGCAGCAGTTTCCAAAATGTAGTTAGGCACAATAAGGAGTGGGAGCGGGAACATGCATGACATGGGGAATTTTGAAATCTCCCGAGGATGGAGACGTCGATTCTGATGAAGATGATGGTGATCCTACTACTGAATGTGCTTTGGGTTCATTTGGCTTGTTGTTGGCTTCGCTTGGGTCCCTGTGTGGTGTGGCCCATGAAGCTTCTCCTCTTCTGGTGCAGAGTAGTCTCTAGAGGGGAGCTTGGGGATGGTTTGTTGCTAAAACTTTTCCACATGTCTTCCCTTCGGTTGCTTTTTGTGGGCTCATATTGTTGTTGCATTAGCTTTCAATCAGGATGGAAGGCATCTTCTACTTGTGTTTCTCTGTCTTGGACGGTGCAACCTTTCCCTGTGCGTGGAGTGCTCTAGGATGTATGTTGTTAGTGCCATTTCTGGTTTTCTCATTGTCTAGTTGTGTACTCTGGTTTTTCATGACTAAACTTTAGCTATGGGGTGTCTTTCATTTTAGCACGTGGGTTAAATGGGCTACCACAAGGGTTGAGCCCAGCGTGCTAGTTTTGATCTACAAGGGGCAGCCTATGTTAGGGTTTCCTGGTTTTTCTCTTTTCCTTTTTTTTGGGTTTTTATTCCGGTTCCCATTTCTCTTTTGCTTGCTTTGGTTTTTCTTTCAGAATCAGGGGCGGAACAGATGCTTGAAGGGAACTAGAACTTCTCCAATTCTGAGGTTCTAGTTCATGTTCATGCATCCATCCCGGTCCTGATTTCGTGTGTTTGGTGTTCCTTTTTCTTTCTGCCTTGCGGCGGTCGCTGGTTCTTTTCCTCTGTCTCTTTGCTTGTCTTTTGTTTTGTTTTCTTTGGCGAGGGCGGGATCAGGATGTGAATCATTTTTGGAACCTTCTTCATATTTCCTGTCTCGGGTTTTGTCCCGCTCTGGCCCCGCAACTTCTTTTTCTCGTTTCAGTTCTGGCTCCGCCTCCGCGGTCTTTTCTTTGGCAGGGGCGGGATAGTTTTCGGCCCCGGTCCCTTTTGTTCCTTTTGTTCCCCGTCTCTTTCCTAGTCCCAGCTCCGGCCCTGTTTGGTTCCCATCCAGTTTGCCTTTTTGTTTCATTGACCTGTCAGCCCAGTTTATTCTAACTTAAGTGGTTCCCCTGAGCCCCATTTTCCATTCGTTATGGACCCATAGCTACCGTTTTTACCAGCCCCACTTCTTCTTCAATGTGACTTCGCTGTGATGTCTGGCCGACTTGGCCATCTCTCCCCGACTCTATGGTGTTTTCAGTGTCACATGTGGATTTCGCTGTATGGTCTCGCCAACATTGTGATCTCCTGCCGACTTTGACAGGTGTTTGGTGCAGCATGTTTCCTTCGGCCAGACTTTTCCCCAAGTTCCTTCTGTCTGGCCGATATGCTTGGCTCTTCGTTGTAGTTGTTTCTCTTCGCCTTGAGGTCTTCTCGACACTGCTATCTCTCACTGATATGAGCCTCTCCATGCGGTGCGTTAAAGCCCGAGCTACTAATGGAACATCAATGCGCACATGTAGATGATGAATGGTGATGTTTTAATTTGAGCGATAAAGGTGCCCGATGTTTGTCTGAAGACTAGTATGCAGTGTGATCTAGTGGAGGACTTGTCTCAGCGGTCCAATGAAGATTTAAAGGAGACCGCCTGATCTCTAATGATCAACGGTCGAGTTTCATACTAGACCACTGTTAGGGTTTCTGTGTTTGCACCAAAAGCCTGGTGCATTCATGGCGACAGAGAGTTGGTCGCTGGCTCCACCGAACCAGCATTCATGGCAACGTGGCTCTGGTACAAGGACGGCATGGCTCGAGTATGGATGCGTGGATTTGGCGGCGGATTTGACATCGATTGCCTGGCTTCTTTCGTGCGGGAGTGTCTTTCCTGCAGCAACCCGACCAATGACATTTATGAGGCTAGAGAAGTAGTTGAAGAACATGGCGATTAGGGTTTGACATGGCGTTGATGTGGCTCTGAGCTGGATGGCATTTTTGGAGCTGTTTAAAAGGAACTTCTGAATCATTTGTAAGGGTCAGGGGCCAAAAGTTAGAACAAAAATCTGAAGAGAAGAGCACTAAGTCACAGAGTCAGGTTTTTACCAGATTTTGAGGTTTAGGGTTACAGTCTGTAAATTGTGAGGTCTTGGACACATGTATGAATCTGAATGTATAGATTGAGATCTTTAAGTCTCTCCTTTGTATTGTGCGTATGGATTGTTAATGAAAGTTGATCAAGGATCACTTATTTAATCATTTTAATGTAACGTTTTACTGTCTGTTCTGGTTGTTGCTCTTATTCAAGGAATAAGTTAAATGCTTTAATCATATCAGAGATTCATATGTATGATAGGAGGATTTGATAAGTAGTCTTATAGATCTGATCACTAGTTGTGAGACTAATAAGGTTAATCTTGCAAAGACTTTAATGTCCAGAGTAATGGTTCCTTCTATTTGCAGATTATTGTGACTCCTAGCCCAATGGATATGGCACTAATCTGATATATGCTATTTGTCTTTAGGGTTCTAGTCTTCTTGCTCAAGATCAATCATTTTATTTAATCAATCTTGTTTGATGTCTTGCCCTACCTCCTGGTTGCTGCAAGTATTGTGTTACTGGGAATCTAGCCATATTTGAGGTTCTCAATACTTGGCATCAGGAGTCATCTGCTATAAAAAGCAATGTCTAGTCTTATTTGAGGCATTGTGTGGGTATACCCGCCCTGGTTCTGCAGAGCCTAAAGTGCAGAAGATCTCAGTCTTTGACTGAATCTTGTCAGTTGGTCCAGGTCCTCCGAGCTGCCCTTGACTGGAGATGGCTACTCCATAGGTAGAATAGGAGACCAACCTGGTTGCTCATTAAAAACAACCAACAAGATGGCGACTCCGCTGGGGATTGACTAGAATCTTGCCTTATCAAAGAGTCATATCAATTGCCATGTTGGTTAGGTTCAAAGTTTGAAGAATCTCAGGCTTGGAGAAAAGCTTTGTTGCAGTGAACCTGAAAGCTACAAGATCTATGGTGCTCTGTCGGATGGAACTCAGAGAAAGATTTACATGTAAGTGAGCTTCATATCATTTGAAGTTCTTGTCCTCTGCAAAGAGGTGGTGACTCTGTCAAGGTAAACCCATTGAAGATTCAAAGAATAGTTCCATGACTGCAACGTTTCCAGGTATTCTTCATGCTTTTTGAAAAAAAAAAAAACTTTATTCCCCTTTATTTGGTGAGATCAAGCACTAGCATCAAGGGAGGTTTGATTATTGCAACTGGATAGTTGTAGAGGGATAGGTTTCATTTGCAAAATGCATTGTTGTCCTGTTTCTCCCTCTACAAGCTTTGATACCATGCTTAAGGCACAATCTTGTCCTCATAAGAGAGAGTATGATAAGGAAAGATACAACCCTTTGGATTTTGATAAAATCCAGGGTTACCCACATGCTGCCCCTAGGGGAATCAATAAATATTTACCCAAGTTTAAAGGTGGTGTTGAGGAATTAGCATCAAGACATATTCAGCTTTTTATTGATTTCATTGGACACTGTCAGGTTGAAAAAGAGGATGTGGTCATGAAGCTATTTGTCAGATCTTTAGAAGGTGTGGCTGATGATTGGTTCACTTGCTTACCAGTGCACTCCATTGTTTCATGGTATCAGCTCAGAACTTTGTTCCTTGATACCTTTGGTGATGTATCTAGTCCTGGTAGAGGTCAAGAGGAGGAAGAAGTGGTTGAGAGGGTAGGACAGAGCACTGACCTACTAAGTTGTAAACAAATATCAGATTTGCTAACCACAAATATCAAAGATGTGCACACAACAACTCTAGGTTGTTGTGGGCAACTCATATCGGTCTTGACGATGAGGACCTGCAGGATGCAAGGTATGATGCAAGTGATTTCGATGCCCCTTCTAATGGTGATCTTGCAGATCATGATGACACTGATTTCAGTTTGAAATCAGATTGTGCTTCTGAACTAGAGTTGCTCAATGGTGAGCAAGATTGGGATGATGATGACAGTTGGACAGCCCATGAAGATGAGTTAGAATCCTTTGGTGACTCTCATTGCCAGCATGATGAAGAACAGAGCCAAGTGAAAAGAGGAAGTGGGAGTAGTAGTTTAATCCATCATTGCATTAATGATGTGCCTCCTCCTACTGAAAATGATACAGAGCAGTTGCAAGATGTGTTGAATGGTGAGTGTATCCCTTTGTATACACTTGATGAAGTTTTCACAGAATGTGACAATATGCAGAGCACTGGAGCTAGTTATTTTCAGCTTCAGGGTAATGTAAATAGTGAATATGATAGCTTGTTGTCACATAACAGTCAGCATTTTGGAAGTATGCCTGACTTTCAAATGCATAAGGATCATGTACATGTTTATAATGATGAATATGACAGCCTGTTGAGAGGTACTAACATATTTTGTCAGGTAGCTAATTGTGATCAGACTGTGTTTTTATGCAGTCCTGATCAGTATTCACATGTATTGCCACAAGATACAGAATCAAAGAATCAAGAGTGTGGCAATAATAAAGTTTATTGGATCTGGTTGCCAGTTGAAGATAAAACTAAACAAAGAGCAAGTTTTCACTTGCACAGAGGCAACCTGACACTTATGTTTGTAGAGGTACATTCATTCATACTGCTGCAGATTGGCAGAGGCAAGCACAAGTTAGGGAATGTCAGCTCATTTAGCAGAATTGTGTTTGACAGAGGTAAAAGCTAGCTCTCATTTTTCATTTGGTGGCCTAGTGTCATCAGATGAAACAAAGGAATCAACAATGTGACTCTTGAATTTCCTGTTCATGGACAATTCTCGAAATGGTGCTTCATCTGAAGCATTTCTTTTTCCATGAACATTAGGTTAGGTTTTTGCTTTTCTGGTCGGTTTTGTTTTGCTGTGTCTGCTAACCTTGTCCGGTTAGCTCCTCGTTGTTTTTGGTTTTTTTTGTTCTGGTCTACTCTCCCAGTGATCTGAATTCTTGCTATGCCCACCAGGGGCATACATCCCCCAACTGGAGCCTATGTTAGTGCCATTTCTGGTTTTCTCATTGTCTAGTTGTGTACTCTGGTTTTTCATGACTAAACTTTAGCTATGGGGTGTCTTTCATTTTAGCACGTGGGTTAAATGGGCTCCCACAAGGGTTGAGCCCAGTGTGCTAGTTTTGATCTACAAGGGGCGGCCTGTGTTAGGGTTTCCTGGTTTTTCTCTTTTCCTTTTTTTTGGGTTTTTATTCCGGTTCCCGTTTCTCTTTTGCTTGCTTTGGTTTTTCTTTCAGAATCGGGGGCGGAACAGATGCTTGAAGGGAACTAGAACTTCTCCAATTCTGAGGTTCTAGTTCCTGTTCATGCATCCATCCCGGTCCCGATTCCGTGTGTTTGGTGTTCCTTTTTCTTTCTGCCTTGCGGCGGTCGCTGGTTCTTTTCCTCTGTCTCTTTGCTTGTCTTTTGTTTTGTTTTCTTTGGCGGGGGCGGGATCAGGATGGGAATCATTTTTGGAACCTTCTTCATGTTTCCTGTCTCGGGTTTTGTCCCGCTCTAGCCCCGCGGCTTCTTTTTCTCGTGTTGGTTCTGGCTCCGCCTCCGCGGTCTTTTCTTTGGCGGGGGCGGGATAGTTTTCGGCCCTAGTCCCTTTTGTTCCTTTTGTTCCCCATCTCTTTCCTGGTCCCAGCTCTAGCCCTGTTTGGTTCCCGTCCCGTTTTCCTTTTTGTTTCATTGACCTATCCGCCCAGTTTATTCTAACTTAAGTGGTTCCCCTGAGCCCCATTTTCCATTCATTATCGACCCATAGCTACCGTTTTTACCGGCCCCACTTCTTCTTCGATGTGACTTCGCTGTGATGTCTGGCCGACTTGGCCATCTCTCCCCGACTCTATGGTGTTTTCAGTGTCACATGTGGATTTCGCTGTATGGTCTCGCCAACATTGTGATCTCCTGCCGACTTTGACAGGTGTTTGGTGCAGCATGTTTCCTTCGGCCAGACGTTTCCCCAAGTTCCTTCTGTCTGGCCGATATGCTTGGCTCTTCGTTGTAGCTGTTTCTCTTCGCCTTGAGGTCTTCTCGACACTGCTATCTCTCGCCGATATGAGCCTCTCCACGCGGTGCGTTAAAGCCCGAGCTACTAATGGAACATCAATGCGCACATGCAGATGATGAACGGTGATGTTTTAATTTGAGCGATAAAGGTGCCCGATGTTTGTCTGAAGACCAGTATGCAGTGCGATCTAGTGGAGGACTTGTCTCAGTGGTCTGATGAAGATTTAAAGGAGACCGCCCGATCTCTGATGATCAACGGTCGAATTTCATACTAGACCACTGTTAGGGTTTCTGTGTTCGCGCCAAAAGCCTGGTGCATTCATGGCGACAGAGAGTTGGTCGCTGGCTCCACCGAACCAGCATTCATGGCAACGTGGCTCTGGTACAAGGACGGCATGGCTCGAGTATGGATGCGCGGATTTGGCAGCGGATTTGACATCGATTGCCTGTCTTCTTTCTTGCGGGAGTGTCTTTCCTACAGCAACCCAACCAATGACATTTATG
This sequence comes from Sequoia sempervirens, assembly GCA_007258455.2. Taxonomy (NCBI): domain Eukaryota; kingdom Viridiplantae; phylum Streptophyta; class Pinopsida; order Cupressales; family Cupressaceae; genus Sequoia; species Sequoia sempervirens. The sequence goes on from VDFB02112908.1 coordinate 15,692, forward strand.
AGGCTAGAGAAGTAGTTGAAGAACATGGCGATTAGGGTTTGACATGGCGTTGATGTGGCTCTGAGCTGGATGGCATTTTCGGAGCTGTTTAAAAGGAACTTCTGAATCATTTGTAAGGGTCAGGGGCCAGAAGTTAGAACAAAAATCTGAAGAGAAGAGCACTAAGTCACAGAGTCAGGTTTTTACCAGATTTTGAGGTTTAGGGTTACAGTCTATAAATTGTGAGGTCTTGGACACATGTATGAATCTGAATGTATAGATTGAGATCTTTAAGTCTCTCCTTTGTATTGTGCGTATGGATTGTTAATGAAAGTTGATCAAGGATCACTTATTTAATCATTTTAATGTAACGTTTTACTGTTTGTTCTGGTTGTTGCTCTTATTCAAGGAATAAGTTAAATGCTTTAATCATATCAAAGATTCATATGTATGATAGGGGGATTTGATAAGTAGTCTTATAGATCTGATCACTAGTTGTGAGACTAATAAGGTTAATCTTGCAAAGACTTTAATGTCCAGAGTAATGGTTCCTTCTATTTGCAGATTATTGTGACTCCTAGCCCAATGGATATGGCACTAATCTGATATATGCTATTTGTCTTTAGGGTTCTAGTCTTCTTGCTCAAGATCAATCATTTTATTTAATCAATATTGTTTGATGTCTTGCCCTACCTCCTGGTTGCTGCAAGTATTGTGTTACTGGGAATCTAGCCATATTTGAGGTTCTCAATACTTGGCATCAGGAGTCATCTGCTATAAAAAGCAATGTCTAGTCTTATTTGAGGCATTGTGTGGGTATACCCGCCCTGGTTCTGCAGAGCCTAAAGTGCAGAAGATCTCAGTCTTTGACTGAATCTTGTCAGTTGGTCCAGGTCCTCCGAGCTGCCCTTGACTGGAGATGGCTACTCCATAGGTAGAATAGGAGACCAACTTGGTTGCTCATTAAAAACAACCAACATATGTCTCACATTTAAGCCAGCTAATTCATTCCTTGAGACTATGATTTGGAATCCAAAGGAAGGAGTAGCTTCAGTTTTGTGTCATTGCTCTTTTTCTAGCGTACTACTTTTTTGTGGCTATTGGGAGCCTTGTTTTTGGCTTGCCTTCTTGTCTTGTGTGAGGCTTGTGAGTGGGGAGTCTTTTGGAGGTATGGAGGCTTTGTTTTTTTTTTGGTTAGCGTTCCTCTTGGGAGAATGCTCTTATGGTTAGTTTTCAGTCTGGGTCCCATTGCTTCTCTAGGGTTTCCTTCATTGCTAAGGGTGTTGTGTCTGCCCTCTCTCCATTTGTTTGGGGCTTCTCCCATGGTTCTTTCGGTGGTGAGAAGGATCATCCTACTTTCTCTATTTGGGCCACCATATGTGAGGGTGGTTGTGGGGGTGAGGTTTGGTTCTCTGGATCTTTTTTTCACCTATTTCTATGGATCCTTTTCTTTCTACTCTAGCTATGTTTTAGGGTTTTGGATGTTTTTTATTAAAGGGTTTGTTCTTTATCTGGTGGCTGCCAATATTTTTTCAAAGACCTTGGGTTTTGGTTGGTGGGTGGTGGAATCTGTCTATGATAGAGGTTGTTGGCTATTGGCTGGGTTGATTTTTTGTTTTATTTTCTGACCTAGTTGTTTGTTCTTTGTAACGGGGTGAGGTTAATCTCCTTGTGGTCTTTGAAGCCCTTGAGGATGTTGGGTCTTTCATTCTTCATTTTGAAGGTCTCTTTGGGGGAGTCCTATGCCCTCTTTTTTGTTAGTATATTATTGGTTGGGAGGAGTTCAAGGTTGTTCTTGAATACCCAGTTGTATTTTCTTTGTAAGAATCTTGATGCTAGTGTTGAGTTGTTATAAAGGTTTATTTTGAAGGCTCAAATGTGGTTGTGTTCTATGATGATGGTTGTCTCTTCTTTTAAGCTCCAGTATCTTACCTTGCCAAAGGAGGATATAACTATCCTTTCTATCAGAGTTCTTTCTTTCTTCTAGGTTCAATATTCGGTGTCTTCTATGGAGGTGAAGATTATTCCTTCTGAGGTGGGAAGCTCTCTTCTTTACCACTTGTTTCTATTGAGGTGGAACTCGTGTGTGTAGGAGATTGTTGGATTTGGTGGTAATGCTTTCTATTTCCTCCTCTCCATTAGAGGGGAGCCATCTCCTATTGAGGAGGAGTTCGGGTTGGCATTTCATGTGGGATGGAGCTGCAAGGATATGGATGATTATCAGTGTTTTCTCTTTGGCTTCCCTATTGAGGTGGGAAGTTTGGATTTGTTGGGCTCAATTTTGTTATTGAGCAGATGGTTTGATGCAGCATGGTTGCATTGTTGCCTGACTATTTCAGGTGGTTACTGCTGTCAAAAAATGGTTTGTTGGGTTTAAGGTCCCTTGGTTCTTGATGTTTGTAGCTTGAGTTGTTTTGCTGATCTTTGATGGTTGTTGTTGTTTGGATGCCACTGATTTGTTGATTATTTTATGTTAGCAGCTTTCTTACTTTGGATTGGGTTGCAGATCCCATAAAAACCATTTGTACTGGGTTTCAGGGCCCCAACAAAACTTTCTTTACCCTTAATCAAAAACAATTTTGTTCTTGATAATATTCCCACCCTGGTTGATAGGGAACATAACAATTTGTTAATGGTTGAATTCACCATGGAGGAAGTGAAAAATGTTGTCTTCTCCTTAAGTACATAAAAGGCTACTGGGATCAATGGCTTCACGACATTTTTTCTTCATAAGTGTTGGGATTTTTTTGGTAGAGACATCTATCTTTCCATTGAAGAATCGAGAAGGAACAAAAAATACTGAAATATTTTAATGCAACTATGGTTGCTCTCATTCCTAAGAAATATGATCCATTTTCTTTCAAGCATTTTAGACCTATCGCCTTGTGTAATACCATTTTTAAAATCTTCACCAAGGAAATAGCTCTTAGACTTGAAAAAATTCTCCCCTCCATTATCTTGATTGACCAGGGGGATTTGTCCCTAGGAAAGACACTCCCGAAGGGGCCATTTTAGCACATGAAGTTTTACATTCAGTAACCAAGGACAAGTCCCCTTCAATGATTTTGAAACTAGATATGGAAAAAGCTTACGAAAAAGTTGAATGGGATTTCCTCTTAGTTGTACTTAAAAAATTTGGGTTTGCAAACAACTGGTGTAAATGGATCTCTTCATGTATAACTAGTGCAAGCTTTTCTATTTTGGTAATGGTTCCCCGGTTGGTAAAATTTCTCCTATAAGGTGTATAAGGCAAGGTGACCCCCTTTCACCTTTCTTATTCATTTTGATGGAAGAAGGATTAAGTAGATCAATCATTGCAACGAGAAATAATTAGTTGTGGAAAGGCATCATTGTTAATCATTTTCCCACTCCAATCTCTCACTCCCTCTTTGTGGATGATACCCTTATTTTTGGATAGGCATCCATAGAGGAAACAAGAGAGATTAAATCAGTTCTTTCAGATTATTGTTTGGCATCAGGCCAATCCTTCAATGTTCAGAAATCAAAGATCTTCTTTATTAATGTGAACCCCTTGGTTAAAACTCAACTTTTAAAATTTTGGGGTTTCCAAAGTGGAACCTTACCTTGCAATTATTTAGGAATTCCCTTCTTCTCAAGTAAGGAATAGCATGACTTTTGGAATAATCTTGTCTCTTCCACCTCTAGTTGAATACTCCTCTAGAAATCCAAATGGCTATCATTTACAAGCAAACTAGTTTTATTAAAGGTTTTCCTTCATTATTTACCTATCTATTTAATGTCAGTCTTGAAAATTCCTTATGAGAAGGAGCTTGCTCTTCAAAAAATATTCAAAAATTTCCTTTGGGAAGAAAATGTAACACAAAAGAAGAAACTTCCTTTTTTTGCTTAGGAGAATATCTGCAAGTTGAAAGTTTCAGGTGGTGCAAGTTTGAGAGACATTTTCTTACAAAATAAATCCCTTGGTGCCAAATTGGTTTGGCAATTGTACTCTAATCTAGACAAGAAATGGTTTCAAATCATGCATCACAAATACTTAGATTCCATGGAAAAGGAAAAGATTTTCACCCAAAGAAACCTCCCATCTAGGTCTAAAATTTAGAATTTTATAGTTGCTTGCAGACATGTCATTCTTCCTCACCTTTCTTGGTTAGTTAACAATGGTGAGAAATATATTTTTTGGGATGATGCTTGGAATGGATATCAACCCCTAAAACTTCTTGGAGATTGGTCTCAACTAGAGACTGCTCTGAAAAATCTTTGGGGGGATAAAGTGAAAGATTATTATGTTATTGATCAGAAGGACCCTTTACATTCATTCAAATGGAAAGAATTCAGTTTCTTTCCAATCCCATCCTACATGAAGGAATCTCTCAAATCTGAACTCTTAAAAAGAAAAATTATCTTTTTAGAAAAACTTGATGAAATAATTTGGACAAGATCTAAATCAAGAAATTACACTGTTAAAGAAGGTTATAATTCTTTAGTAAGTGATGATGTCTCATCTTCTTGGCCTTCTCATCTCTACTTGGGTCCTAATGTACTTTCAAAGGTAGGGGTTTTTAGCTAGTTGGCCATCAAATACATAGTACTTTAGGGCATGAGACTAGATAGATTGGGAATAGTTCCTCTCTTCCCCTATGTGATGTGTGGTAATGCATTCAAATATACAAATCATCTACTCATTAACTACCCATTTGCATATGAATATTGTACATGGTTAATGTGTAGACTAGGTTGGCATTCTCCCTTGCAAAATATGATCTTCCATCATTTTCAGAGTTGGCCTAATTTACATTCAACCTCTAAATTCACTTGTCTTTGGGAAATCTCTCCCTCGATTCTCATTTGGAACATTTGGCTTGAAAGGAACAGATGGATTTTTAAAAAGGAACAACTTTTTGTGGGTCAAATCATCCAAAAAATTGAAATTTCCATCTCTGAAACAATAATGAAAATTCTTTATAAGAATGAAATTACTAACAGAAGCTTTTCTTCTTGGGATTCTTTCATTCTAAAGAACTAGTCTCTCCTTAAAATTCATAGTGTGGGCTCCATCATGACCAAAAATCCTCTTATGAATAGATCTGTTATCAAATGGTTACCACCACCTAAGGGTTTTATTAAACTCAATTTTGACAGGGCTTCTAGAGGAAACCTTGGAAAATTAGGGGATGCCTCAGTCCTAAGAGATTGTCAAGGTAATTTTGTTGGAGCAATCTACTCTAGTCTCCCAGAAGGTACTAATATGTTGCAAAATTTAATGCTTTAAAGTTGGGTCTGAAATTAGCAATTGAATTATCTATTTCTCATCTTCAGATTGAAGGGGACTCCATGGTTGTGGTGCCTGTAGTATTAAATGGTTACTCGAATACTTGGAATTTGAATTATCTTGCTTCTCGTATTCATCATCTCCTAAACAATTTTTCCTCTTATCAAGTAATGCATTGCTATAGTGAAGCCAATAAACAAGCAGATCGTCTTGCAAACAAGGCCATTGATGAAAATATGCATTTAAAAGTTCTTTCATATCAGAATATTTGAATTTTTTGAATTCCTAATTTGAAACTTTCTCTTATTGACTCTTGGTTGTATGATCATGCCACAGATCTTATACATTTAACTTGGCTTACAACTTGAGCTAATTATCTTGCTCAATCAAGTATGAATATGGATCCATTTATTATGTGTCTTTGATGTATTGGAAAATATTTGGAAATGTGGTTCAAGCATGTTAACGTGACCTAAATGGTTACATACATGGCAATGTTGGCTCAATTTTAATGTCGTGACTAGGAAGGATGTATACTCAATTTAAATGTTGTGGTTGTGGCCTTGCTAGCTCAAGTATGTGGAAAACTCCACCTTTGGTACTATGGTATTTCCTATGGGCCCCTCCTCCATACTAATTGCACATAGGGATTTACTCCCTTTGTTCATTTAGTGTGTGGGAGTTTTGGCAATGCATTCTAAATTTTATCATGCTTGGGGAATGTTGCTTCAGTACTGGCCAATTCTCATTCCCAAGATTTGGTTATTGTGGCTAATATCTAGATGCTTTTCTCCAATTTGGGGAAATATTCCCATTTTTTATTGAAATATATTCCACTTCTAGCATCATCACCAAAATGGAAAACATCGTAGATATTTGAATAGGAAAGCTCATTTAATGGCTTGCATTTACTACCAGTTCTTCGGTACTTGTTGCTTGTGTGAATGTCTCTTTCGCATTCTCTTTTCCCATGAAATATGGGAATGTCTAGGTGTACGTAGGCTACCAATTAACATTGGGATCATGTGTTAAGTGGATCTAATGATCTCTATATCTTATCAATGAATCAAAATTGCACTATTCGGTACATTGAGGTCATCAAAGTTCAGTTTTGTGACAAATGGCTTGGATCTACTATTTGGTATATCAGCACAATAATGTTGGCATTTCATGTTATTTGTGCACCACCTTTTGGTACAGTAAGATTAAACTGGAATTTATTATCCTACTTAAATCACTTGTCTCCTAGTGTGTGATGGTGTTATTAATGGATTATCTAAGGTTTTTTGCATTTGTCTCTCATTTGTTTCTTGCAAAAGACACAATGCAAAACTCTTTTAGGGTTGTGGTTCTGCCAAGATATCATGAACTAAGGGATGCAAGGCTCTTCTCCACAGAAAAATTAAGTCAAACTTGCATTTTAGAATGCAGGTCAATGGAGGATGCCATAAGGACTGTTTTGGGAAACAACTAGTTAGAATTTCATTCCATGTCACTCCCTCATGAGGTACCATCTCATTTTGTTTCTAATTTGATGGATGTTCTTTAGTGCAGAGAGATGGTTAAATTCTTAGCTGATTCTTATATTCTTCCTCATGTTTTTCCACTTTCTTCATTACATAATTCTCTTGAGGATTATGACACTTTAAATGGATCTAACCTTGTGGTTGGTGTTCTTTGCCACCAATTTATCCTCTCTGATCATTCAATCTCAACTCTCCTAAGCTCGATGGCCCATGGCTTGTTGGATGATTACTCATATGACTTCATTAGAAATCTGCATGGACTCAAACCAAGATTGGGTCACACAATTTTGAATTTTCTCCTGGACCTCTTTGATGTGGTGCAATTCTTGATTAGTCATGCTTTGGTGGAACCCCACTGCACACCATACTGTCCTTCGCCTATAGATTTGGAGTCCTTAGAGGAGAGCGACATTTACTCGTAACTCTATTTGGTAACCTCATTTTTGTGTTCTCATGGTTCTCAGTGCTTTATCAAATGGAGAATGTCTATTTTTGCAAACCCTATAGTGGGTCTTCTAGCGGTCTAATGGTTTTATCACATTCCCGGCTAATCATGGACCGAGCTTGGATTTTGGCTCATTTTCTTCACCTCCAAGTAGATTTTTGTATCTCATCTGCTCTTTTATCTAGAATAGTCAACGATTTGTTACTTTCTACAATGGTTTTGTTCATTTAAATCATGTTGTAGGTCTCTTGCTTTTTTTCACGGATCGGCTTTTTTTGCCTTTTACTTGGCTTCCTCTCCTTCAATGGGGCTTCCTTGTTTTGGCTCCCCTATTCATAAGTCAACGTTATCTTGGTGTCTCATCTTTCAATCAAATGGTTCCCTATATCAATTCTATTTTTGGTTCATGGATACTCTATAATGCTCTGTAAACCTAATGTTGGGTTGTTTTTTTCTAGGTGATCGGGTCTTCTCTCCATATTCACCCATCTCATCGGGTATTGTATGTGTCTACAATGGTAATTTTGGTTCTACCTCTGCCATATCTTTCTATGTACTTCTCTTATTTATAAATAAAAGTTTGTGGCTCTACCACTTTAAAAAAAAAAAAAACTCCTACCTTTTATAGAATTAATATAGAGGTTAATTAAAGAAACACAAATGGTGAGAAAAATTATGGGAATAAATATTAGACACATGGAAAGAAAAAATCTTTTGTGCATGGGCTATCAATAAATTATTTTAGAAGAGTTGATCAAATTTATCTCTCTAGCTTAGTCATTGTTGATTATTCACTAACTCTTCAAAATTCAAGATAATGGTCACATATCTTTGTGGTTGAGAAAAATATTAGTGGAAATCCATCAATTTAGGCTTCACTACCCAAACTTGGTCAACTCTTTGTATTTATATCTTTATCCTTTATCTTTTCTATAATCTTTTCTCAAAATTGATCTAGTTCCAGCATGCTCCAAAATACCCACAAATTGTTGTATCAATTCCTTCATGGGGTTATACATCCACATTTATATCTACAACTGAATCTTCCCCTTTTGTGCTCTTTCGAGTATCAATTAAGATTTCCATAAAATTTGAGCTGAAATGTTCTCCATTCATAAAATTCATTTTCACTCCTACATCCAAAACCATTTTAAATCAAATACCTTATTCAAAACCTACTACATAACGTTAACAATCTTATTTAACTTTTTAATTCATTCACTTTCACCTTTGAACTTAATTTGACAATGATAATACCACTTAGCGAGTCTTGGAACTTAAATTCAACTTTTATGATTAATTTTCCTTAAAAAAAGCTTCCTTTTCTTTATTTTACTACCACTGCAGAACTATTTTGAATATTTTGACCCTTACTAGAATTTTAAACATTTTTACCAAATGTGGAATTTAATAACTATGCAGCATTGGGTTCCACAGCAAGAATTATGCCCACAATGTTAGTTTTTCTCCACTTGCACATATCGGTAACCAAATATATTATCGGGTTCACTAATATCATTAATTTTATTTATGCCTTCATTAAGATTTACTTTACAGGAAAAATACTTATTCTTGCACCAACACTCAGATCTGAACTTGGATCAAGATATCCCACATCTGATTCAATAAGATTTATAACCTTAGTCAACAAAAAATATTCATGACTTAAACAAGTTTTGGGTTTGATTGATAGTGAAGGAATGATATGAAAATGCAAATTTCATTGGGTTATAATTGATTTTTCTTAAGTTTTTGTGAATATAATTGCTGGAATAAAAAAATGCTACCTTACTCAGTACAAGACTTCAAGTGCAACATCCAATTTAGTAAGACCCAAAATTTATGCAAAACATGAATTCTTCATTTTTAACCAGTTTTTAATTATTTTAAAATGTAACAAACATTATTTTGATCATCCCTTTCAATTCCCATTAAAATAACTCATTTTAGAATTTCAAATTTGAATCCTTTACCGTGACCTATAGATTTATTACCCTCTTATGACATAAGAAATAAATTTTGGAGATATGGGTCCGTATTTTTCTTTAACAAAATGGGGTGTGTTGTAAGACCACACTAAAATTCTCCAATCTTGACTTCTCCCTAGCCCCATGTGAACATATCTCACATCCAAATACTCAAAGATGTGTCAATGAAGGTTTTTTCCCAACCACACCTCCATATGTGTATTATCAAGAAGGTTAGTCTTGGGAAGTTTGTCTAGTTGTGATGATTTTAATTGATATTTATTATATTGTTTTATTCAGTTCTGATTATCTTTTATCATTTTATATGAATCAATCAAAATAATCTTATATATGGATATTTTATTATATAATTCAGTTCATATATTAAATATTTATATAATGGATAATAATGAATATTCAGTCAAGCCTAGTTAATTATATATTATGGTGGTTTGGTTATATGTATATATTATTATGATATAATTCTTTCTCGAGGTCTCAAAATCATTATAAGTAGACACAACAAACGTTTTTATTTTTTGTTTCAATGGTGAAGATGAATATTTTATAGATCTCTTCACTATAGTAATTAAAGAAATAGAGTACCAACCCTAACATCCTTACCAAGAATTATAGCTCATATAACCATCTTGCACCCTCCACTTGAGAAAACAACCAACACACCTACATCATTTAATTTACTCATAAAGAATAGGTTTTATGTCAAACTAGATGTTGGCAACATGAGAATGTTGATATATGGTGTTTCATTGATGGAAACCCATTGTAGAAAAGTAGAATTATTTTGGAAATTGACTAAGTCCTAATGTGCATGTTTAGTGATCAGAAGAACAGTTTTGTGGTCCACATTGCTCCACTATGCAGAATCTTGTCATGCAATTTTGAGGTGTTGATGGAATGTGTTGAAGATGTTTATATCCAATGTTTCAAGGTTGTATGTCTTCTACAACTGAAGATATTGTTGATAGAGTATCGAGCTTTGTAATGGTAGTGTTATTGGTACAAAGTGCATATTGGAATGCTTTGCATTCCACCGCAGGTGAATACTATGCTATGCAGTTTTGAGGAAGTGTTGGAAGGTTTCAAAGGGGTATGCACTCCAAGTGGCAAGTGGTTTGGTAGTTCGCATGTCGAGTTGTGAATGAATAGTTGGTTCATTCAATTGTTACTTCACTAGTTTTGTTGTGGTGTCGACCTAAGGGATTTTTGGTCGTGCGGAGTTAAGTTATGTATGGAGTGGATTTATGGGAGTGATCATAGGTCATTCCAACCTATTTTGGTGGTGTACATTTTTTGGTTTATTCCTCAATGTGTGTGTGATGATTTTTTTTGTTGACAGGTTATAAGGTTGCACATTTCATCTAATTAGGCTATCCTAATGGATGATTTGTGAGTTTACGGTAGGTGTATGTATATATACAAGGTTAATTAATTGTGCAACAATGGAATTGTGTTTGAAAAAGTGTGTGTGAGAGAGAGAGATTTGATGTAGAGTGAAGTGCAGAGTGTGATTGTGGTGAAGTATGAAGTGTGTGAAGTTATTTTTTTGATCTTAAGTGGAACTGTATTTTCAGCATGTTGTAGATGCATTATTATTGTTTCAATTTTGGTAATAAGCCACCCTTTCTTCTATATTTTTCTATTCCAAGAAATGAGTCAGTCTTTCTTTCTAGACAATGAGTCCTTGGACAGTGTGTCTACCATTTTGCAATCTCTATTGTAACAAGTTATAATATTGTGAGCTAATCCTCACCATGGTTTTTTCCTTTCAAGGGTTTTCCACGTAAATCAGGTGTTCTTGTGTTATGTGTTGTGATGAATGTTTTAAATGTTTCTTTCCATTATTTCAAGCTTAATGTAATGCTTTAAATGGATTTTTAAGTTAATGGATTTAATTAATTTCATTGAATATAGATTCAACCCTTTTCTCAGTAAATTTTGGGTGTTCAAAATTGGTATCAGAGCTTGGTTCCTTCATTTAACTTAACTATCGAGGTGGATCTTGGAGGTTGAACACATGGAAACTAGGATATATCATATTCCTCTAGAAGAAATCATCCCTAAAGGGTTTACTGAAGAAGACTATGAAGTTGATATGGAAGGAGAATTCAAATCATCCCTTGATTATCTAGATAAAGTAGAATGTGAGAATAGATATCAAAAAGAAGATATTAAGCAAGCAAATGAGTGCATTAATAAGTTGAGGGAGAAACTCAAGAAAGATAAATAAAGACTCAAGGAAATAAATGAGTAGCTCAAATAATCAAATGATATAATCACTAATTTGAAAGTGCAAGTTGAAGAAGTAAAAAGAGTTGAATATTGCTTGAGTACCAAATTAAAAGAAAAATCCGTAGAATTTTCAAAGCTTGAAGAAGTTGTGTCTCTAAGGAAAGATCTGGAGAAAGAAAAGTTTCAAGAAAGGCTCCACCTTGCTTAATGATATACTATGAAAGTCAAAATGATTCAAAGGACAAAGAAGGATTAGGGTTTGAAAGAGGAGAAATTTCAAAGGTAAATTAGACTTCAAATAATGTTGAAAAGAAGAATGATGAACAAAGGAAGAAAGGAGATATGAAGATCAATATTAGACATGTCCAAAAATTATAGAAGAAAGATTTGAAAAGGCCTCCTATCAAACAACCGGTTGCACAAAGGTATTCATCTTTTAATGGTTATTGATATTCTTGCAATAAATTTAGACATAGAGCAGTAGAGTGTAGAAGCATAATGAATCATAATGTTTAATCTTTTTCAGTTAGTTCTTTACATGTAATAGATTTGGTCATAAAGCTAGTAAATGCAAAAGTGAGATGATGAATGGTTACAATAGTGGTATGATGTTCCAATCATTCAAAGGTTACTGTTATACATGAAATGGATTTGGGCATAAGGATTTTCAATACAAATCTAAAATGGAAAGAAGTAATTTTTTTTCAACAAAGAGGTGTCATATGTCACAAATGCAATAATCCAAGACACATAGCTAAGTTTTGCATAAGCAAGAATGTGAAACCCTCTGTTTCACATAAGAAGATTGATCTGATGGAGATGAAGAAGGAAATGAACAAGATTTGGAAGAAAAAGGAAGAGAATGAGGAAAAGAATGATTTTGTGCTATCTCTTGATATAGATGTTTCCTTTGGAAACTAGATAAAGAGCTTTGGCTCAAGGGGAGTTTTAATAGAAAAAATTCAATGCCCCCACCAAAGATGTGGTGTTGATGCCTTCAACACACTATTACATGTGTAGATTGACAAGGTTGATCTCTTGATGGTATTTTTGGTGTGAAATATCTTGTTGTGAAGATTTTTGGAGTGATTGAAGGTACCTATGATGACACAGTGAAAATTTTCCAACTTTTTTGACCTAACTTTATCTGTTGCAATCAATGAATATTAGGTCACTAGAAAATACTATATATAATTTTTCATATGTTCAATCATTTTTAGCTGAGAAATTGAAGTGGAGAGTAGAGAAAAGGTGATTTGAAGTGATTTTGAAGTGTTGTTTGAAACCCTACCAATGAAATCCAAAGGTATTTATCATTTGTTTCTTGCAAACCCTAGTTCTGTGAAGATTCAAATTGTTTACTCCCCAAGTAATTGACATTCTCGAGTGAACAAGACCTAAATTTAAGAAGCACCCATTCAAATCTAGGGAATTGGTACTGAAGGTGAATTTTCAAGGGGTCCATACAATGTAATGCACACAAAGGATGTGCGGATCTATATTTATACTAAAATGGAAGTGTATGATCATGGGAATATGGCAGAATATTGGATGAATGTGTTGACTAGAGATGACTTTGAACCAAAACCCGAATATGAGAGCATAACATAGAATAAATTGGATGTATGGAATAAATTTCCCAAGTTTTGATATGAGGATGAGTGGGTTAAATATGTGCTAAGCCAAATTCATGAAAAATTCATGTGGTTGGATATGCTACACATGATAAACAAGGAAGCAATTAGCATTGTTACAGGGTTGTGCTCAAATGGACCAATTTCAACACTAAAGGTCATAAAGAATGATGTGGTAATGAAGCTCACTAGAGTGAAGTTTGAAAAATGAGCCCTAATGGTGAATGATATAGATGATTTGGTGGTGAAGTATGCATCTATGATGATTGGGTACAAAATTTTCTATATAAAGAGAGGGAACTCTGTGTCGGCCACTGCAATCCACATAGCTCATTAGATGGTGAAGGAAGGACTAGACATTAATTTGTGCAAGCTCCTAAGACAATATTTTATGGAGAACCTACAGAAGACCAAAGAATCAAGGTACCCCTTCTAGTATGGTACCCTAGTTATCTATTTGCTATTTTACTTTATTATAGAAGTTCCTAGAGAAATGAACATTGTATGGTTAGATAACATTCCAGTTGCTATTCAAATAAGAGATCATTTGAGAAGGTTAGGAAACCTAGAAACCCAAAAATCTATGTTGTGGGGTTTCTTTAATACATTTTAGGGAAAAATGCAAGAAAGGTATAGAATTATGACAAGTGTAGTTGAAAATTATAAGAGTGATGTAACCTTCATGGTTAGCATAGATTACTGCTTTATGGAAGTAGTTGAACCCAGAACAGTTTGGGTTTTAGAGCTTGGATATGAGGTAACTGAAGTAAAGCTTACTAGTTTTGCAAAAGTTTTGTTGAGAAAACCAAGAGATCCATCTATGGATAGATTTGGCACATATGCAAAGAAATCCAGTCTAGTGAATTTAGAAAATATGAAGGACATTGAGAAGAATGTTGAGAAGATGAAATCAAATTTGGAGGAGATGGTGAACACACCCAAGGGTTCTATGGATAAATATAAATCCACAACTATTGCTCCACAGGGTACTCCAAGTACAAGAAGGTTAGTCAGGACCTCTGCCACTTCTCTTGTTGCTCCTAGGTTCTCTGGAATGAATCCTACAAGGATTTCCAAGAAGAAAGAAACATCTAGCATCGATGAAACACAAAAGACTCCTAAGAGGAGAAGGAAAGAAATGGTTGCCAGGGAGAAGTATATCAGTTATGAAGAAGAAGAAGAAGGACCCAAGTTGGTCTAGAAAATAAGATCTCAAGTATCCCAAGAAGAGACCAGCTCAAAAAGGAAAAAAGTTGATATACTAGATACAAAGAGTGAAGAGGAAGTAGAAAAAGAAAAGAAATATTTTATTTTTCAAAGAAGAGAAAAAAATTTTAAAGAAAAATCTTCTAAATGTAAGGGAAAAAAGAAAGAGAAGACTCTTGCAGTTAGGGAGCATAGTCCAATGAAGTTGGATGCTTTGTTCAGTAGCATTGTAGAGTTTGGCTTGCTGAAGGAACTTGTTGAAATTTTTTTGGATGCAAATGATGTAGATAAGGAAATAATAGAAGATTCTAGTGTTAAGTATATGGTAACATTTGATATTGTCCTAGATAAGATAGAAGATCAATTTCCTAATGATCTAAGGAATGTTTTGATTGGAAAAAGACACGAGACTATTGAAGAGGATGCAAATATAAAGGCATTTTCCTTGGAGAAGATTGGTTCTTTACTATCTCATGAAGATAGGCGCGATTTTTCCAAGTTGTATAACAAGAAATTCAAGACAAGACAAAGATTTAACACTCTTATGAGCATAAACAAAGAAGATATTGAAAGGTTGAGGAGTGAGACATTGTAGAAGGTTGAAGAGATTGCTAAAGGATTGGGAATATATTCAGGTATGAAGATCAAATGTAGCATGATACATCTATCCCAAAAAGTAATGAACATTTCAATAAACAACATGAGCATGTTCCTATGGCTGAGAATGTACAAGAGGACATATTGAGAGATAATAATCCTCTAGTAATGGAGAATAATATTGATAAAGAGAATGAATATGATAAGAATAATGTCTAAGAGAAGGATGATTCTCAAATTGAATAGAATTTATCCCCTCTAGATATGGAGAAAGATACTAAGTAGAGAGAAGATAAACAAGATGTCCCAGAGAAGATTGAAGCATAAGAAGAATAGAACATGCCTCCTCTAGATGGTAAGAATTCTATAGAATAAGAAAATAATGTTGAAGAATGTTTTGTTAGTGGAAATAAGGAGAAGAGTGAGAAGAAGGAAGGAGAAAGTGCTTAAATTGTTAGTGAATCCTTTGGAGCTTCTAGAGATTCTTTGAAATATTTATTAGACATGCAACTATAGTTTGAATCGGTGGTTTTTTTATAGCTCCTATAGATTCCAATGCAATAAGTATATGTAGATATGGATAAGATTTATCCCCTACATAAGCTACAGCTTGGTGATGCTTGCCATGCCTCTACAAGGAAAGAAATACTTCAAACACACTAGAAGAGTGAAAAAATGGTAGAAGTAGTAAAAGTGTTGTAGGACAACATTCCTAGAGCAACTATTGATAATTCCTTGTCTAGTGTACAAAATTTGAAGTTTTTGTTAGTTTCCTTTAAGGAATATTCTACTAGTTTAGAAAAATATTAGAGAAGGAAATGGAAAAGAAGGTCAATGATAAGAGATTGACTGATATTTCTGATAAATGCATTGTAGCACATGGAAAGTTACAAGGTAACTTGAAGGAAGTACAATTTTTTTGGGAAGAAGTTAAGGTTTTTTTTCAATTTTTCTTGAAATGGCCTATTTCTACAAGGAGCATAAAAGATCAAATGGACTCAATTGAGCCACAAATTGCTCAGGCTTTTAGTGTATGTTCTACTAGTTTAGAAAAAAAATAGAGAAGGAAATGGAAAAGAAGGTCAATGATAAGAGATTGACTGATATTTTTGATAAATGCATTGTAGCACATGGAAAGTTACAAGGTAACTTGAAGGAAGTACAATTTTTTTTGGAAGAAGTTAAGGTTTTGTTTTAATTTTGCTTGAAATGGCCTATTTCTACAAGGAGCATAAAAGATCAAATGGACTCAATTGAGCCACAAATTTCTCAGGCCTCTAGTGTATATGATCCAATAAATGATGTAGGTGGTGCAACAAGAGCAGCAATTAAAAATTTGCATGGTCAATTCTTTCTACCGTATGAGCCGTAAGGAAAATCAGATGCGAAACAATTCTCCTAACGTAATACCTAAGGAAGAATGTGAATACTTTTAATTTTTTCAATTACAGTTCCAACTAAGATGCACTATGAAGTAAATAATAGAAACAAAGTATTTTACAATCACACATGAACACCCGAGATATACGTGGGAAAACCCTTACGGGAGAAAAACCCACCACACCAAGAGAAATCACTTTGTATTACAGTAACAGAGATTACATACAAATGCCAAACTTATCTTTCTGGTGTCATTATACAGCACCATTCACCATGAAAATTCTTGTACAGGAACCTTCGAGTTACATTCTTTACATAATAGAATCCAATTACTGATACAATCACTCAACCATTCGTCGATCCAACCAACCGATCACAATCTGTAATCACATAGTATATCCATGGTGTTCCTTGTCTGTCAAACTTCCTCATAGAACTGTCACAACTGATTGTCTTCCAACTGTTTAGATTTGGCTTCTCCTATCGGTCCACAAGACTCCACCTAGGATGGTCAAACGGTCAACAGAATTCGCATTGTG
>VDFB02112909.1:0-10533 GCA_007258455.2 Sequoia sempervirens
TGATAAAGAAATGAAATGAAAACAAGAAAGGAATGATGAATTAAAAACATGCAAGTTTCCTAAACTCACCAAAACCTTGTTGTTGAAGTCTAAAGATATGTCAATGGCTGCTCCAAGATACTTTATATTTGCTTGATTGAATGATGCTTTAATACTTTAAGTGGATGAATGAGATTGAATGCTTGAATGAACTAGTGAACGAATGGGGTTAAAATGGATGGAAAAATAATTATTTATACACAATTATTCCCTAATTACCCAAGAATACAACATCACAAGCCGAAATAAGGTCTTAATGAATAAAAACCTGAAAGAAATTTGAATTTATTTTGAACATTGAGCCAAGAGGGACTCATTCACCACCCATGGTGAATGGGTCCCACTCTAGGCTTGCAAGTGGGTGTCAGGAATTAAGTTGCAATCAATGTTTTTTGTTAGGTTTGTATCCAAAACACACTTAATTAAGGCCTATAAGTGCATAAAGGGGCCAAATAAAGCATAAGAAAGATGTAACTAGTGATGGAAAGCCTAAAAAAGCGTGAAAGTTTGTTACAAGACTTTACAACACTTTAGAATAGGACTTGGTAAGGAATAAAAAGGTTATATTTAGATGAATTATAATGATAATAGTCTAGAAAAGTGTAGAAATGTGTTACAACACTTCACAACACCTTCACAAGACATCATAAAGTCTTAATAATTTGAATATTCAAGACCTAATGTGAATGTATAAGTCACATTGAAACACTAAATAAAAGCAAAATAATCCAAGCATCATAGGAAAAAGACCTAAATGATCATGAAAATGTCCAAGATCCATTTTTATACAGTACATTTTTAAATATAAACACGAAAAACATCATTTAAGACAACTTAATTCCCAACACCCATTCACATGCCTTGAGTGGGACCCATTTTCCATTAGGGTTGAATGAGTCCCTCTTGGCACAAAAATAAAAATAAATTCAAATTACTAGTGGGTTTTTATTTTTTAAGACCTAAGGTCGGCCTGTGATGTATTTTTGAGAAAATAGGACTTAATTGTGTATAAATATATTATTTTCTATTCATTTTAACCCCAATCAACATAATTCATTCAAGAATTCAATCCATCAAAGCATCAAAGCATTCCTCATCATTCAATCAAGCATTCAAGCATCTTGGAGTAGCATATCTTTAGACTTCAACATCAAGGGTTTGGTGAGTTTATGAAATTGCATGTTATTTTTTTGTCATTTTCTCTTTATTTTATTTCATTTTTAAGGGTTTGATTACCAAACTGGGGTTTGACCAAGGAAAGCCCCTATACTCTAACCCTTAGCACTTTTTCTCTCTTTGCATGTTTGTTTTACAAGTCTTGTATGCAGGTTTGTCAAAGACATAGGTCTTAAAGTGTCATCAAATTTTCGAAGATCATTCAAAGTCCAAAAAAACTCTATTTGATTCTTGGAGAACACTTTCCCATCAGATTCTCTAGATTCAAATCCGACAACCTGTTAGGTAGAAAACTACAGATCACAACCCATATAGTTAAACCTTGACTTTTTAGAAATTGGAACGTGGACTAATTCTCCATCTATGGCGAATGAGTCCCATTTCTAGGTTGGAAAAAAAAAATCTAAATTTTTTTGTTTCTAGCATCTCGAAACTTGTTCTGACAGTTTTCACTAGAAATAGGACTAATTCGCCATCTGTGGCAAATGAGTCCCAATGGGCTTCAATAGTAAACTCTGTAGTATTCTAAAACCTTTCCATATCAACTTTCAGCCTCCAGGTGCACCTCATTCAATTTCATTAAGTTTTGTTATTGTTTGTTCATGTTTTTAGTTCTTTTTGCATATAGGTATGTGTAGGATCATGATGGGCCAAAAAGTGGTGATATGATCCATAGTATGTGTAGAGTATGTGGCTAATGACTTTTTTTTACCCAAAATTGATGAAACGAAAAGGGGTTTTAAAAGAAGATTCTCAAATGTCTACCAATATAAATTATGCTTTACTTTGAATTTAATAAATAATTATTATTCATTATCTATTTGAATGACGACTAAAGTTTTGATTGATAGGCTGATTGAAAAACATCTATAGATTTCAAACAATATCACATTTTTTGAATCCAAAATATGTGTCACATTCTATGCTTCACATATTATCAGATTAAAAAATAAATTAAAAAAATCATGAAGTTTTGACCAAGTTAAGGTGGTCAAACATACAAGTTTTTATATTTTTTAAAAGTTGTAATATAAAATTCATAATTAATTGTTACTTGGAAAAAAATTACAAAAAAACATGCATCACATCAAGACATGAGTCCTCTACTTACATCTAAAATCTTATAAAAAAATATTGTCATTTTATTGTGGTTACGGTGGTCAGACAGACACCTACTTCTTATTTTTTCCTTGAAATTTAAGTATTAGTGCATTGAAATTTCAAATTTTCATAAAATAGATTTTTTTTTTTTAAACTAGTAGTTTAGAAACTGCATTCAATTTGCTGCAGATTTTATTGTTACATATTTTTTAAATAATAGAGATAATTTATTCAAAATTTTACACCAAGTTTCCTAACTCTATTTTTTTTAATTTTTCACCACTTAAGGGCTTGTTTTTTCCATGATGATCCTATACATACCCATATCATAGCGTGTTTTCAAACACTTTTCATTTCTTTAGTTTGCATACCAAATCAATCTATTTTATCAGTTCTTTGAATTTAGATCATATCATCTAGGCATATATCATTCGTTTTACATTAATCTTGAGTGTGACCATAGCCAATTTTTACCCTATCCCTTTCCTTTAAGGTCAAAGACCTTAGAAGTGAAAGAGAATATTAGGGTACCAAAACCCATGTTTACATTTGGGTGAACCCAACTTTTAAACACTTTCTTTTTTATTTCAAGTGCATTTGCATCCTGTATCTCTGGAAATTTATGTTTGATTAAGTTAGAATTGTTAAATCTAAAAAATCCAAAGAGATAATGGAGAGCAAAGGAGAAAACATGAAAATAAATGAAGCAAAGTTACCCAAATCTTCAATCTCCATGGTTGACCTCCATTACACCTTCTAGCTTGCTGTAAGTTGAAGAGTGCCCTTAGATTCTTTGAGCAACTTTAAGATTATGCCATGTCCTACACAAGAGTTGAAGGATTTTTCTATGCAAAATGACTCTAAATGATGAAGAGAAGCTCTAAGTATGTGTAAAAATAGACGAAAACAAGAAAGCTAGAAAGTTCACATGAATGCTTGAGAGAGAGAAGAGGAAGAAGACCAAATGAATTCAAAATTACCATTTTATAAGAAAACAAAATTTTGAATGGACGGATGAGATTGAAGGTCGAATCGACGGTCCATAATTGATGCACCAAGAATATGCCATGCATGGAAAAAACTATGACGCCGACGGCTATGACAGACATGTAGACTATGACATGAAATAATGATAGGGTATCTTTGACCAAGTGGAGGTGCATAAATAATTTATTTTAAATTATTTATTCAAAATGGAGGAAAATGACAAGTGAAAAATAAATAATTTATCCAAATTATTTATTTAGATAAAATGAAAAGAAGAACATTTAATTAGATTTATCAATTTAATTAAATGGAGAGATGAAAATTAGACCCTAAATAATTAATTTCGATTAATTATTTAATAGGGAAGGTGTCATGGGATAGTTAAATGGTTTTAATAATTATTTAACTATGGAAGAATTAAATTACCATGAATAGATAAATATTTGATGGTAATTATTTAACTATAGATGAAAGATGACAAAATAATTAAATAAATATTAATTCATTTAACTATTGAAGAAGAGGGAGAAATTAGTGACGCAATTAGTTTGTTTAATCAGTCAGGATAGAATAAAGATTAGAAAGTGAACAAATAAAATAATAATTAAAAATTATTTAATTAATAGAATATAATCAAACATAATTGAATAACTAAATTATTCAGAGGATGAAAAATGGCAGAGAGGCTTAGGACATTTTATGTCCACATTTGCCCCTCTTTGATATATGCATCACATTAGCATTGTGACAAAGAAAAAACTCATCATGTGCCCAGTGCAAAATAAGATGAAGAATGATGAGGGTAGTAGTATGCCCCGGTTTCTGCAGTGTGCTCGAAGTGATGAAAGAGTAGAATATGAAGAGACAATGTTAGTCTGAAGATATGGATGATGATAGGATGCCTTTATATGATATTGAGAAGTGACAGGCGAGAAGGAGATGTAAGATGAAAAAATCTTCAACACATTGTCATTGGGACACTAGTGTTGCTCTTAATCATCATTGGGCGATTCATTGATGGCCAGCAAACACCATGATATGGCGTAAATCCGTAATGCAAGATCATACCATCACTTGACATAAATATTCATAGACAAGGATGATCATGACTCATACTAAAAGGTGTATTTTCCCCATTCTTTTTGTCATAATCTACCATGGACAGTGAAAAAAGCAAGACATATCATGAAACTTCATTGTTCCTCTAAATCCCATTGTTAGGAAATCCTCGAGGAACTAGTAACATGAATGTCAAAAATACACAACAAACACTGTAAAATTAAATGTCAGGTGCCTGTAAAGTGTCTAGATTTCAAACATTTGTCAAGTTTATCCAAAATGTTGAATGTCTTGGTGTCAAAGTGCTAGAGTTGAAAATGTAAAGATGCCAGATTAGTGTCAAGTTTAGGAAGGACACATCCTAAACGATGTCCAGATGTCAGACTCAGAAAGGACACATTCTGAATGACGTTGATTCCAGAGTGATACCAAATTCGGGAAGGACACATCCTGAACAAGGTCGATGTCCAGATGTCGAATTGATGACAAGTTTAGGAAGGACACATCCTGAACAATGTCAATGTCGAGATGTTTAATTGATGTCAAGTTTGGGAAGGACACATCCCAAATGGTGTTGATGTCACAATGTTGGATTCAGGAAGGACACATCCTGAATAATGTCGATGCCAAGTTGATGTCAAGATTCGGGAAGGACACATCCTGAACAAGGTCAATGCCAAGATGTTAGATTCAGGAAGGACACGTCCTGAATAATGTCGTTGTTGAAATGTCAAATTTAGGAAGGACACATCCTGAATAATGTCGATGTCAAGAGGAACATATCTCAAATGTCGTGAGAATCCTCAAAATTCTATATGACTATGATGATGCCTAAGGACACATCCTAGGGAATGATTAAATGACGGGCTACCTTTCAAAAGGATAGATCTTAAGAGTAAGCAAGATTTGACTGGTTTGACTAAGTTTGACTGAGTTTGACTAATTTTGATATGGCAAGATGATTGTCATGTTTCGTTGAAAGATTGTCAAAGTTCACTTGGGTAGATCATTTGTTCAAATTTAAAGACTATTTCATGTGTGAGAAAATTGTGTAATGAACCCTAATGGACTACCTAGTGTGGCCTCGAGGGCTCATCGACAAATGGCCTTGCCTACATCATAAACTCAAAGACCTCATAGTTCAACAATGACAAAGACTAATCAAGACTTGAATGGACGTGACTGTTATGACTGACATGACTCCATTTTTTTTGAATTTTTCTATTTTCTTCAGGACATTTTTTGATTTTTAGGTCTTTTTAGGACCTTCTTTGGATTTTAGGTCTTTTTTGGGAAATTCTATGACTTTTACTTTTTAGGACATTTTCTAATTTTTAGTCTTTTCAAGACATTTTTTTTATTTTTTAGGTCCTTTTTTAGGAACTTTTGGAGTTTAGATTTTAGGACATTTTTCAGGTCTTTTTAAGGACATTTTTCAATTTTAAGGTCTTTTTAGGACATTTTCTTATTTTTAGGAATTTTTTACGTTTTTGATTATTTTTGGAATTTTGTCATTTTTTTTTTTGGATTTTTGTCATTTTTTTAATTTTTTCTTTGGGCTTTTTGAAAATTTATGATGTCTGTCGTTTTATGAGGATCGTGACAAATGCATGTGAATTATTCCAATGAAAAACATGATTGTGCCCCTAGTCAAGCTGAAGACCAATTGACAGGTGATGACAACGTTGTTTGATGTGGGAAGGATGCATCCCAAAACAACATGAGGATGACGATGATATAATGAAAGTATCGAGGTCTGCAGCTGGGCTAGGAACAAAGGAAAGTAATTTGTTGGATGATGTGCTCATTGCATTTGGAATGACTTGGTTAGGACTAGATGGGATGATGGAGTATCCTTAAACCATTTGACAAGGGAAAGCCAAGATAGGTGACAAACATGAAAGGATGAGAGGTGGCCTTGGTAAAAGACAAGAGACATGAGACTAAAGGAATTGTCATATGATTTTCTAGGACTACGCCATATAAGGATAATGAGGTTATGAAAGTAATGACATGACATTTTGTGAATCATATATGAGCGAAGGATAGACATGACAAGAATTTTCCCAAAGCATGATTTATGTGTGCCAGTTTTATGTCAAAACCAAGGTGGGTGGGAATAATATGGATCAAATGACCAGTCGGATGTCAATGTTAAGAGGAAACCATGGGAAATGACACGACTTTCCCCGAAGTGTAAAAGTCCACATAGATGATTTATTTTACACATGACACCTATTTGCCAGGTTTTCATCATGGTACTTATCCAAGGTGCTTGTTTGTCAGGTTTTCACCGTTGGACAAAATTTTCTCTTTACTATTTTCTTTCTTTCTTTTTCCTCTTTTTTTTTTGGTGTCACCAAGATGCCTATTTTCTAGGTTTTCATCAGGGTGACGATGTTTTACATTTTTCACTTTTTTTTGTAGTTCTGATTTTGCAAATAGCCTAGATGCTTTAGATGACCACTGACTGTTTTGAATCCATTGACAGTGCCGATGTAGAGACTGGTGCCATGATATGCCAATAATGTCCTTTCTAAAGTAGTTGGCTTGTCAAAATGATAGCACTCACATATAATGGATTGATGTCGTCATGGTCCTTTCTGATACAAGAATTGGCCCTATCAGAATACGCACATCGTGATAAAGTGCCATGAGAATCCTTGTGATAAAGAGTTGTTAACATGATGCGATGGATTTGTGAAGTGGGATTTTTTGACTTTAGGGGAGATGTAGGATTATGATGGATGATGGTAGACATGGAAAGGTTTTTTGGACGTTTGGATGAATCACTTTTTATTTTCCAAACTTGGTATGATGGATGACAGATTTTGGAGGGATGGCATTTGGAACCAACACCTTTAGATGCCTTACTTGATGACCATTTTGAAGGAGGTGGACATGTGTTATATATGGGAGTCCTCTTGTCTTGTGGCTCCACATTTTGATTAAATTTTTCTTTGACATATTTTCTTTGATTGATCCACTTTTCTTTGGGATCCATTTTAATTTCATTTGTCCACTTGTCTTTTTGTCTGATTCGATGGCCTTTGACATTTGATTTTTGACTTTGTAAGACTTTTATTTTTGTTGGTTCCAAAGGGAAGGTTTAAGATGTTGACAATGATTTTTATGGTGTGGGTGGATGAGGTGTCGGCAATAATCTTATGACAAGGATTTCTCGTGGACTCTATTTTGATGTTTGTATCTGACAAGGTTGCCCCCAATATCGAGGAGGTTCCATTGACATTGTTTGATTTACTAACTAAAGAATAGCCAAGACCTTGATGCTTGTAATTTTCCTGAAGTCGTATTGGTTCTTGAATGCCTTGCTCGTGTATGCCTAGTCCTTTGCCTTGATAATGCATGCTCTGATAGATTCTGTTTATGATGGGGTATTTAGTGTTTTGAAAGCAAGATGCTAACCCATCATGATGTGTGTGGACACTGTCACTTGGAATATTTTCATCTACAAGAAAGTCTACTCTGACAAAGATAGATGACCCTAGTTGATAAAGTGTCTTAGCTTCATTGTCATTTTGGCCATATTTCTTAATGATATCTTTGGTCTGATCTTGTGACATGTTAGGTTCAGATGATTCTATTGGTGCTTCCATGTCGATGTTGAAGCCATCATTATGGTCAGTGTCATGGAGTCCAATGAAGTCAACTATAGCTCGATCGTGTGAAAATATGTCCATAATGGAAGACTCTTGTTCTTGAGGAATATCATCTATGGGTCCAATGGAGGCAAGTGTCTCATCTTGGAAAGTGTCGATAGTCAGGGCCTGAATAGGGTCATTAAGTGTTTGATCAGAAATGGCATAAAAATCAAGGAGTGGATCATTTTGTACTTATTGGTCAATGGTAGGGTCTTGGTCAAAGATGGGGTTGTCATGGATGATATAATTGGGAATAGAATCGTTGTCAAGGATAGGTATATTTTGGATGTCATGATTGTTTTGAAGGACTTCTTGAATGGACTTTGAGATAGGGTCTTGGGATGGACTACCTTGTTCTTGACATGAGGGTGACATTATATGGTCATGCTTTGGGATTTTGTTTTAACATGTATCCTCAAGTTTAGACAATGGGATTTGACTTTGGACAATGATACAATTTTCATGACTAAAAGTGGCTTGTGAGGGGGTGACTTGAAAAGGATTAATGGATGAAGGACTAGGATAGGATATCGAGACTTGGACTGGACTAGTATGTGAAGGACTAGGATATGACATGGAGACTCATAATGGACTAGTGGACAGTTGGTTTCCCTTGTCAAGGTTAGGATAAGGGTGATAAGTGAATGTTTGTTGTGAATTAATGGCAGGATTTATGTTAAGTGACTATTGATGGTGAGGGTAGACAGATGGAGGTCCCAAAGTATTTATGTCAAAGCCTCGTGGTAACTTAGCCCCTTGTTCCAAAAGCATGGCTAGATACCTTTGAGGGTCACGTAAGACTAATTTTTCTATAAAGGAGGCTATATCAGGGGATTTTGTGTTCTTGACTTCTAAGTCTTCTATGTATACTCATGCATTCGATCTCTTTTGTATGAATGGTTGGAAAGGATTTAAGTGATGAAGATGGCATGTTCTGGAAGATTGCATATTCATATTATATGAAATGGGTTAGAAAAAAGTCCGATGGTTTGTGTCATAATTGTTGTGTCAATGTTGGGATTGGTGTTAGTTTTGGTGTTGTTCTCAAAGTCTTTTCCAAAGTCTACCATTTGTCTTTTCTTTCTTTGAAGTCTTGTTTCCACCATCAAGGAAATTGCTCAAATGAAGATGATGACAATGCAAGTATGACACTAGTCTATGTTTTGTCTTTTTTTTGGATAAAGGATGACAATGCAAGACTATGTTTTTGAATTTTTTGACAATAAGGGATGCAATATGACCATGTTGTCTAAAGAAATGACTAATGCCAAAGGATAATGAAGACTAAGATGACAAGTTATGACACTAATTTTTTTTTTTGTATTTTTGGAGGATGTCAATGCAAGGTGATAATGACGTTTGCCTAAGGAAAATGACTAATGCAAGGTGATAAATTGTTAAGAAAGGATGTCAAATGCCAAGGTGACAGTGAGGACTAATGTGAAAATGTTGGTTAAGGAAATGACCAATGCAAAGTCTAGATGCCAAATGAGGACTATGATGACAATATTTTGGATTTTAAAGATATGCAAGGTGAGGACTAAAATGATTTGAATGTCTAAGGTATGCAAATGCAAAGGTCTAAAATGATTTGGAAGAAGGTTGCCTAATCACCCTATGCTTGATCTATGTCTCAATTTTGGAATATCAAAGGACTTGTTTGAAGGACTAAATGACAGGGACAAAATGACAAGTGAGTCTTCCTAACTAGACTTTTGAGTCGGAAGGATCTCACAAAAGGACAATGACTAAAGGAGATAATGATGTATAAGTCCAATGATAACCTAATTTTGAAAGTCAAGATTTTGCAAAGTGAGGTAAGGTTGTCCTAATCCAAAATATGCAAAATGAGATGAGGACCTAAGTTTTTGGTTTATGACTGAAAATGCAAATGGTGAAGCCTAAGGATGAAGCTAAATATTTGCAAAAATGACCCTATGGTAAGATGCAAGCTAAAGTGTACAAGGAATGAGAGATTTGAGCAATTTCATGATTTGGTTTTGAAAGACTTACGGAAGATGTTTGACAAGCTAAGACTATTGTTTTGATGTTTTATTAGAAAATTTGGGTTATATTAAAGGGTTGATGGTTTGTGTCGGATTGTGAATATTACATGTATATTGTTTGAAAATCCAGAAAACACTTGACAAGCATAATATTTTGGTGTATGCAAATGCACATGAGACAAGCACAATCCTAATAGGCCAATAGGCCAAGGGTTTGTATACTTGATATAGCCCACTGATATACCCTAGATTGGTGTTAAACACCTTTCCTTCTCGAGAGCGGATAGCTTAGAAGTTTGGTGGCACTGGCTCCCCTCCACGGCTCATTAACGTCATTCGGGCACACCAACTTCGGATTCTTGGGTCATCACTTCCCAAGAACTGCTATCTCTATTCAAGGGATCTAGTAGTGAGTATCTTTGGGCATGATACTATACCCTGCACTATACCAAGCAATGGCCAAAAAAGGTTGGACTCTAAAACAAAAGGTGTCTAGTAAGGGC
>VDFB02112910.1:0-18730 GCA_007258455.2 Sequoia sempervirens
CAATATGAGAAGAAGAGATGATCTAGTCAAAAGGAGCTTTGATAGTAGCCAACTGAGTTAAGTATGACAAATCCAAGTATCATTGTTGCAAGGAATGGAGTAAGAGCTAAATAAAGATATAGCGACAATAAAAAATGATGGAGCTAACTTGTCAAGGGCCTATTCTTCAAAACCCTTATTAAACGCTTGCCATAGTTTAAGATATGCAATAAATGTTTGACAATGGAATTAACCTTTTGAGGATGACAATGATTAAATTGAGGTCTCCTTTTACCATGAAAAAATTGAATATTCTTTCTTTGGCCTATCATTATGATTTTTAAGTTTCCTCATTTGAGTTAAATATAATAGTCAAGTGTTTATACTAAAGATGATAGAGAAAATAAGTGGCAGGAAATAGATGGTGATCAATGACAAGTCGTTAGCACATTTGACAATCGAAAGAGTAGAGAATGCATAGTGAACATCATGGTACAACTTATGATATAAATTAAACGCAACGGACAGTGTGCTTTGGTCCCCATCTAAAGGAAATGGATAGTGAACATCATGTGTTACCTTGTTACTACATGAAAGAGGAGGCTCCATCTCTCCATTTGGTGTGTAAACAAAGTGGAAGTTTGCTAACTATCAAGTGAAGGCTTAAAACCCTAGTTTTTGCTCCATTTCATGTTTGAGCTTTGTACGGACAGTGGAAGGCTGGGACCTCAAGAATCTTTGAGTGTTGTCCATGTGAACCAAGAACGTTGGAAAAAGAGTGGAAGTCCTTTTGAGATTTGTGAGTTCTAACCCATTTTGTAGGTGAAGGAGACCTAATAGGGGCTCGAAAGGGCTTCTCAGCCTTTCAAAACCCTAGCTAAAGGATTGGTGAGAGCCATGTGGGAAGTTGAAGTCTTGAGGTTGGGTTGTTCAAACACCTTTGGAGGACAGTTTGAAGCCTTTTAAGACTTATCACTACCCCTGCAAGAGTTGATGGAGTGTTGAGGAAGATTGGTCTTTAGTATAGTGTAAAGGCTAAGGAAGAGTTGTGGCAATGAACCAAGATGGACTTGGTGGTTGGAGTTTGTGATAGAAGAGGGGTTGGTCAAACAAACCAGGGGCACCTAGTCATGAGTAGGGACCTATAGGTTAGATTGGTGAAGCAAAGCACCAAGGAGGTCTTACAAGGAAAGGCCTAGAGCAGGAATCAGTGATTGATTCCTCCAACCCCTCTCCCTATCAGATTGGTATCAAAGCAAGCAAAAGATTTGGGATTGATCTTGTATGTCAGAGACAGAGTCTAGTGGTTCTAGCATCATGGTGACAAATGCCGAGTTGGCCAAGAGGGTTGAAGAAACAGACCTAAGACAATAGGGTATTGAGAGAAAAAGTTAGGACCAACTTGAGCAAGCACCTAATGTTGGCGCGGTTTGATGGAAGAATAAAGCAAAGAAGAAGAGGTTGCAAAGGAGGATAGAATCCCCGAACCCTAATCTCTATTGAAGGAGGATCCCTTCGAAAAGCATTGAAGGCTTTGAGTGAAAAACACTTGAAGGGAGTACTCATTGTTTAGTGGGAAAGATGGAGTTGATTTAGTTGATTGATAGAGGGAATGGAAAACCATTTTGAGTGTGATGGAGTCACCGGGGCTAACAAAAGGTAAAGGTGGCTAAATCAAGACTAAGAGGTTCTACCTTAACTTGGTAGAAATTCATTTAGATAGAGAGGGAGAAGGAAGGCAAGCAACCTATCTCTACTTGGAAGGGAATGGTTGCCAAGGTGAAAGAAGCATACCTACCTAAAGACTATGAAATTCAGTTGCATAAGAGGAGACAGAGTTTGAGGCAAAGAGATCAGGAGATGAGTTCCTATACTGAGGAGTTTCAAAGACTTTGCATGAGGTCCAATGTCACAAAGGATGAAAGTATCAAGGTGGAAAGGTATCTCAATGGTTTGAAGTGGAACATTCAAGAGGAGATGGTTCTCTTAAGCCCCAAAACAATGCACCAATGTTATCAATTGGCATTAAAGATTGAAGAGAGGAGTAAGAGGAAGCAAGATCAGACTTCTAAGGGCAGAGGCAAAGGAAGAGATCAAAGAGGACAGCATGGTGGCTACCAAGGTAGAGGCAATGACCAAAGAAACCAAGGAGTATCAAACTCATAGAGCATGGAGGTGAAACATCTACAAAGAGGTGGACATAACCGGGTAGAGGACCTCAAGGTGTTCAAATAGAGGAAGAGAGCAAAAAGGTGAGCCTTTCCCTTGTATGTACCCTCGCCTAGGCCTTTCCTTGTAAGACCTCCTTGGTGCTTTGCTTCACCAATCTAACCTATAGGTCCCTACTCATGACCAGGTGCCCCTAGTTTGTCTAACCAACCCCTCTTCTATCATTCATCAAGATCATACATTGACCTTCTTTCCCCTCCTAAAGTTTGGACCACATCCATTACCTCCACATAAAACTGGACATCCTTGGTCTTCATGGTTCCCACACCGTGATATGGTTATGCAAATGAAAATGAAGAAAAGTAATCATCTCCTTATCCATTGGTTGGAAGAATGCATGCTTAATATTTTGATACATGATATCAACTCTCTCTTTTGCTCTCATGGTTGAATATCAAAATCCAGTATGGTGGGCCTCCAGAGTTCTAGTCATCTTTCTTCCTCTTCCACCAAATGTTGTCTTGATCCACATGTCCGCTTAGCCTAATTGGCTTTGTTTTTGAAAGTCGGCTTCTCTTGAGTCACCAGTGTAGCTCTCTCTACCTTTCCAAACTTTCATTGCTACAGATCGTCTTTGGGATTTAGTCATTTGTACCACATGGTTGCTGTGCTTTGAATCCTTGCATCTAAGGGGTTTAAAACCTTAGGGGCCTTAGATGAGAAAAAGAAGTAATGTTTTTCTTTTCTTTTTATGTGAGGACCTAGTAGTGAGATAAAAGAGGACTATATAGAAAAATGAAAAAAGAAGACATAAAAATTCATGGACCATACTATATCACCTACATGCTAGCTAACAAGGACATGAATGTAGTAGATTTAGGTATGATAGGGGTATTGCAAGGTATATTTGAGGAATATATAAGAATGAAGAAGAATTCAATGGATCAAATTAGTGTCAAATGTTTTCCTAAAATATCTCCCACACCCTATTAGGGAATTTAATCATTTCTAAGCATTTTCCATGTCCTATGGGAAAGTTTGAGGAGGCTCCAATAGTTGAGAGTTTAATGAGTACTTATAACTTCTTTCCATGCAATCATGATTAGTTAGAGAACATATAGGGAAACTTGATGAGCTATGCAACAAATGAAGAGAATATAGGGTATTTTGACCTAGTCTTTTAAGCATCTCCAAGCGTCTAGGAGATATTGAAGGAGTCTTGGCTGATAGATAGGGTCGAGGATAGAAATTTTATTTTTGGTTACATTGACATCATCATGTAGACATCCCATCGCCTTATTCTTGGTTACGCTTTGACATCACAAAAAATTATATAGGATGGAGTAGAATGTAGCTCTACTCCCTTTGTCGGGCTCCATGTTAAATTTTTATTATATATAGCTTGCTAGTGTAGGAATTTAAGACAAAACAATCTAGAAATTTTAAAAGATTTCCAAATAATAACGAACCCATATATACTCTTATGACTATATATACACAAATTTAGATTAAACTTAGAATTCATTAACTTTAAGTTCTATTTATTCTATATTACCCTCGAAAGTTTGATCAAATCTGACTTGCACTCGTGAGGTGTTTCCTTGAAACCTCCAACAACACCGCTTCAACATCCAAAATCACACATATTAAAATACCATTCGTAAAAAATGTTATTAATACATGTAATAAATTTAGAATTGTTTACCAACTTTACATACCCCACCGATAGGTGTACTGCAAAAATAAGTAGGTGGATGACTGGTGTATCCAGTCTCTACACTGTGACCCTGCAATTTTATTAAAATAATAAAACTAAATTAGTTAATCTTGCATTTTACAATCAAAATTTAATAAACTAAATTCAATGAACATGTTGAATTTTACCTAACTGCCAATACCATATGCATCATGTAGAATGTCAGCCACCCTCTCCATCCCCGTAGATGCATATGGATCAGGCTACGTAGAAGCATATGGATCCTGCGTAGCACCCCCGAAAATGGTAGGGTCATACGGAAGTGGCTCCTCAAGAAGACGTAATAACATGGCCTCAAGGCCACCACCAAGACCCCCCGATTGGTACTGCATAATGGGGTTAGTGTGGTGGATGACACTCGGTGTCATGATGTGATCGGGCCAAGAAAGTCTCTATTATCGCTGATCTCCTTTGCCACTATCTGCGATCGCACCGCCACCCAGGTGGCCTAGCGAGAGGTCGCTCTGGCCGTAGAATCCAAATTGCACCGTGCCTATCCCCGTACGACCCCCACCTCCCTTGAAACTCCTTCATATCAAAAATAATTTGGGATTTGGTTCAATACAAACTCACAGTATAATTTTCTAAGAAAATATTGGGGGGACTTCCGCGGTTATTGCCGCGGTGGGTAATCAAAGACCATATACCATCTGTCATAAAAAATGGTTCCTAATCTCTACGTGGTGGCACCAATGGATAGGAAACCTCTTTGCATTGAGGGTGAGATTTTGATTTGTTCTAGGGTCAGTGAATAGAGAGCACAAATCGCCTTTAGTAATCTTTAAATCTTTAACTTGTTTATATGATAATTTATCCGCATAATATGCCCTCGATGTTTGCCTCCTATTTTGCCATCCAGATATTTCTTGGGTAATTGCATCCACATTTTTTAACAAATCCTTCAATGAATCCTGCTAGATGTATCCTTTCTGTGGTTGAAGAATTTTGATCACTCAACCTACTAATAAGATCCTCAACTTTTTTATTGTTTTCAATTTCACTCCTCAAATTTTCTTGAGTGCCGAGGGTATTGAGAGAATGGTGGGCAGTTGATTTTGTTGTTGAGGTTGATTTTTGTTGAGGTTGATTTGGTTGAGGATTTTCCTCCTCTTGTTGAGGATTTCCTACAAATTAAAAAAAATCATTCATTTCTAAACTAAAACAAACAAAATCAATTTAAAACAAAAAAATTCATTACAAATACCAAACAAAACTTACCTCTTGCATCTCTTCGTCGTCGGGGTGCCATATTTCTGAAGAAAATTGAACTCAAGTTGATCAAATGTGAAGAAGTCACCTCCTCAACAACGCGAGCGCGTAGTGCAGGGTTTTTGGCCGCGGGCAGAAATGAAAACCAGTAAAAAACAAATGACGAATGTTCACTTTTTTTTTTGCTTTTAAAAAGCCAAAACGCGTTCTCGTTATAACGCGAACGCGTTTTGGCTCATTTTTCACTTTTGTGGCCACAAAAGTGCGACCATCTTGGTGCACTTACCCGTTTAGTTTTTTTTTTTTTTTTCCTACTAATGTTGCATTAATTGTTTAGTTTTGAATGTTGGGACTTGAACTTTTATATTTATTTTGGATGTCATCTTAAGAATGTAATTTTCTTTCATCCATTTTTTTAATATTGTATTATTATCTTATTAATTAAAATTTTATATAAGACTTATCCATAAAAAGATCTTCAATTCATATTTTTAAAATTATATACCTATCCTCAATTTATACTAAATTATAAAATAAATCCAAAATTGATATGAACCTAACCTAACTATTAAAAATAGATTTGAAAATATTAAATACTCGATTAATCATTATTATATTGATTTCCCTTTTAAATATTTCCTCCACCACGTCTTCATTCTTTAAAAAAATCCTATTAAAATAACAATCATGACTTTTTTGTTTGTTTCCCATTGGTATTCTTAGACTACATGATCGATTCCTTATAAAGAAAAAGACAAACCTTATAAAATAATTCATTTTATTATTTATTAGGCTGGCCTTTCCCCTTTCTTTTAGCATTCACGATTTCTCTCATTTGTGTTTAATTTAGTTTGTATTTATTATTTTCTCCCATTTTTATGATCTTCACCTTTTAAATCTTAAATAGGCATATAAATATTTATTTAAATAAATTAATTAAATTAAATATTTTTTAAAAAATCTATTATGCTTATTAAATTGTGTAAATTTATTTATTATTTAAGAATGGTGAAAAGTAGATAAGTTAGATAATCAAAATTGTATATAAAAGTATTTGGGAGATAAAGTATTGTCATATAAAAATTAAGATGTCTAAAATTCATCAAGGCTATGTAAATATATAAAAATAGATGAAGATCAAAAGATATATTTTTTATCAATTCAAGAATGTGAAAATTGAAAATGTTGATTATAATGCTAAAACTTAGCACAAAAGTAACGAAATGTAGAAAAAGGGGTCTTTAAAATTTGTTAAAGTGAGGCATATTATTTTAGGGGCAACAATAGGTCACAAAGATATAAAAAATAGACTTGCACACTAGTGTCCTAGACAATATTAATTATATTTGATCTTATTCATATACCTATCATTATGATTATACAACATCGTAATCAACCTAGAAAAAAATTAAATTATAGCCAAAACAAGTTCTACAAGCCTATCAAGCATAAATTCCAACAAAAAATATTAAATAAAAAAATACTCATTTTTTAACCTATAGAATACTCAATGATTCAAGTCAAGAGTACAAACACTTTAATTTGATAAAAACGTTAAAACTAGTATTTAAAAAAACATAATTTCTAATATAATTTTATAATTTTCAATTCACATGAAAGTACAAATCAATCTTGTCATTCACGATTTCAAATTTTAAAAAATAGATTCAATTCTAATAATAATTTGATGTATTTAGGTATAGATCTTTTGATTAAAATTCTCATGTTTAGCTTTTAAGGTTTTTCTCTCCTAATTTCTCAAAAACTAAGATTTTTAAATGTAAGTTTTAAGTTCTAATTTAATATTTTTATGATCATTTCCAACTCGTTTCAAAACCATAAAACCTAAATTCCCCCATATTTAACCCAATGATCAATTCACTAATTTGTATGTAATCAAATTCTAAAATTTCTCTTTCACAATTTAGGTACTAAGTTCCATAACTTCATAATTAAATTAATATTTTAATGGATTCAATTAGAAATTAATTCCAAATCAAATATGTATTACTACAAGCAATGAGTGGACACAATGTTGACCCTCAACACTTAATCCAAACTTTGTTGAACCTTTATGACAAACTCTTAAATCTTTATCTTGTTTTGTTTTTTAAAAATTTTGATCAAATCTTTGAATACTATTGGTTGCCATAAAAATGTGTGGTATTGGAATATTTCCTATTGATTTTATTCAAGTGTAGAATTATAAATATCATGCACTTTTAAAAATTTTCTTCTATAATAAATTAAAAATAATAAACCTAATTTATTTTTAATTTCTTAAATACATATTTATTCAATTCATCAAAAATATTTTAAGTGAAAATATAATATATATTAATTCATATATTAATAAATTATTATGATTTTCTTTTATTTAATTTATGAAATATTATTATTATTTTATTTTTAAGTATCATTTTATAAGATTTGCATATACAAAATGTTCTTTTATCTAATTTAATTCTTATATAAATAAAATTTCTTTAATATTTTAATTACTCTATATATACTAATTTATATTCTTCTTATTCTTATAATTAGAATCATTTATTATTCAACTATCTTTATTGGTTTAATTGCAACTATTTAACTATTAGAACATTAAAAACACTTACACATAATTAAATTCTAATTAAATTAATTTGATATTATATGCATATTATTATATAAATTAGGGTTAAATGTTTAACCACTCCACATACCAAACCAAGTTATACTTTTCTTTTATAACTGTAGTGTAAAAATTGCACCCTTGGTCAATTTAAAACTTACGCATGGCACCTGATGCATTTATGGAAAAATCTATAATCAAAATTTCATCATTCTGATCTCATGGATGATAATGATGAAGTATTTGTAGTATGTGATTTGAATTTAAGAGGAAATTGGTTAGAGGATAGTGCAACATGCATATGTCTATGTCTTGCACAAATTTCCTACTAAAATATGACATTCAAATGGTTTGTATAATTCATTTTTGATGCACGTCCCAATGCCCAAGTACAACTATAACAACTATTCCCACCTAGTATAAGAAAAAAACTTGCTTTCTTCTCTCATTTTTCACAAGTGGTAAGGATTTTTGAACTTGGGGTTCTCTATTTCTCACTCTCAGCAAAACTCTATCAAAATACTCTCACAAGTTGTAGTAGCAAAGACTCATCTTGCATGTGATCTCATCACGTCTATCATCTCAAGAGAGGGGCCACAACTACTAGTAATGTTCTCTTTTCATTTTATCAATATTTTCTATTATCTTAGTTGATCTCGTCTAGAGGGGGTGGGGGGCCTAGCTCTATTGGCTAAAGCATCCTATTGTAGGAAAGAGGTCACAAGGTCTAGTCTCCCCTCAAATTGGTGGTACTAGAGGGCGTGTTGTGCCAACGCCACCAATCACATGAAAAAGGTTTACTAGACACACTACAGTTTATAGGGGGACAAATACCTGACTGATTCCTGTAGTCTAAAAAAAAATGATCTCGTCTAGAATCTTTTAATTGTGGCAAGGGTTCTCCTACATAATAGGGTTTGTTTCTATCACACATCTATTTTATTTTTATGCATTCCAATCTTGTCTAGTTGTATGTGAAGGTGGAAACACCAAAGCAAGGGTTTGAATGAGGTAAACCCCTATACATCCCCCAACATTTTCCCCCATCTCCATTTGTTCAAATATTGGACAAGTTAAATGAAAAATGACCTAACTTTAGCAGTTTTTGGCTTGTATTCATGCAAATGACGGTGTGGATGCACAAATGTCTTCATGGTGTGCTAGTGTCTAAGGCTAAGACTTTGTTTGATTGGTGCTACATTTTATATATTCTATACTTTCTATATTTATAAACTAAATATTTTATCATTCTATATATGCAAGTTATTGAGAATTTCAATTATATTCATTGTTAAACTTAGTTTAGATTTTAACTTTAAAACATTTACACCTCCAATTCACTTGAGTCAGGTCGATTGAGGTAGTTGAGAGACAATTTTCTCCTTGAGATCCTATTATCTTGAGGGTATCAAATTCCCTCTACATTTTGGTGAACCTAACATGAATGACTCGTGTTAGATCTTTTTGTTAAAAATTTCAATGCATTTGATAATGTCTTCTTAAAGTAGGATTTTGATATGCTAGAGGATTTCCTAGATGATTTCCAAGATTAATATCCTCCTATTTAAAAACTAATTATACAAAATTCACCCTTAGAATATCCTCCCTTATAGGGCGACAAGTCTATGAATGTGATTGTAGTCTTTGCTACCCCTGAAAGGCCTAAGATACCAATTATTTGTGTGACTCTAAGTAGTCCTTCTCTTAATAGACCCCATTCTATTTGTGGTGTTCCAT
Source organism: Sequoia sempervirens (assembly GCA_007258455.2). Classification (NCBI taxonomy): domain Eukaryota; kingdom Viridiplantae; phylum Streptophyta; class Pinopsida; order Cupressales; family Cupressaceae; genus Sequoia; species Sequoia sempervirens. The sequence goes on from VDFB02112910.1 coordinate 9,465, forward strand.
TTAATGATGATTATTTGGATCATTATACAAATTTTACATAGTTTAAAGCTTCTTATAATGCAGTAGCTCATACTTATAATATTGATTATTCTCTTCATACTAGTCCTCCTTCTTAGGAATTGCAATCACATTATGGACCAAGATTTAATATTATTTCTAAATTTAGTTATGGAGGTAAAGTTTGTGGGCATGATGAAAAAGGTATTAAAGTTCCTTTAAAGGTTGATCCATGTCACTCTAAGACTAGACTTGGATACTGCCCCACAATGTCTAAGGTGAAGCTGTGGTTGAATGTCAACACGGTTTTTTTTTAGCTTCTTGCTCTCAGCTTGTTCACCCGAAATTATATATGAAAGCAAAGTAAAATCTAATGAAGTTCCTCTAGAAATTTTATCTTTAGAAGAAGCTCTAGAAGAATTCTTGAGTGTCGATTTTGATATTCCTTTTTATCACCATAATATTCGATTCATGCATCTCTTGAATTTTCGAGCATACTTTGGAGAATTGTTATGAGTGTTGATGAGAAAGCTTCTTTATAATATGATGGTGAAAACATGTCTATGTCACATCATTAAGTCTATATAACTCTCCTTAAAGGAGATACTTCTAATGTCCTCATGGTCGAAATTCTTCTGAAAAAGGTAATAAATGCCTTTCTTCAAAAGAATCTAGATCACATTTTGATCTACCACATCATTATCTTGATATCTTTTCTTGGTCATACGAGGATATGCTCAGTATTGATGCATCCATTATGGTTTAGAATATCATTTTGTGTCTCAATGCCAAGCCCATTAAGAAAAAGATTCATAAAATGAATCCCAAGATTACCTTGTTGGTCAAGCTTGAGATATAAAAGCTTGTAAAAGCTAGTTTTATCCATCCCATTAAATGCTCACCTTGGATTTTGAATATTGTAGCTGTTAGAAAACCTAATGGTCACATTCATATCTACATTGAATTTCATGATCATAATAAGGATTCTCTTAAAAATAATTTCTCATTACCATATATTGATATGATTGTAGATTCAACTATAGGCCATGCCTTACTTTATTATATGGATGGCTTCTCAAGATATAATTGAATCCTTATTAATCTAAAAGATCAATACAAGACAACCTTTACAATCCCTTGGGGTACCTTTTGCTATGTAGTCATGTTGTTTTGGTTAAATAATTTTAGAGCAACCTATCAACGTGTGATGACTCTAATCTTTCATGATTTCATTCATAAGATCTTAGAAGATTATGTTGATGAAATATTGGCTACGTATGTAACTCGTCAAGATCGCGTTAATAATCTGTCTTATTTTTGAAAGGCTTTGAATTTATAATATGAGATTAAATCCTCTCAGGTGTTTCTTCGATGTAGATGTCGACAAACTACTAGGATTTATTATCTCTCATCATGGAATTGAAGTTGATACAAATAAGATCGGTGCAATCATTAGCATGTCTCCACCTAAGAACATATCTCAACTTCATAGTTTTCAAGGGAAGATTCAAGTAATTTGTAGATTCATATCTCAATTGATTGATCATACCTTTCATTCACATGTTTTTTGAAGAAAGATGTGTACTTTTGGTGGGATGATAAGTTTCAAGAGGCTTTTGAGCCCATCAAAAGTTACTTAGCCAATCCTCCCATCTTATTGCTGGCTATAAATTAGATAGACCCTTTCTATTGTATATTTTAGCGTCACCTCATGCTTTCATGAAATTCCTTGATCTCGGGTGGCTATAATCTTTAGACAAATCTTGCATGGTGTAGATTATTCTATAGAAACTCTTACAAAACTCTATTAGTAGATGATCTTCTTCCAAATTTAATTGTTCATCCATACAATACATCCGTTAAATATCTTCAACTATTTGATTTGTCCTCCTTATTTTTTTATTAATTTTAGGATGATGTGATGTACTAAAGTTTAGTTGAGTTCCCAAGGATGAGTGCAAAGTGGTATAAAATATTGGAGTGAATCTAATGTCCTTATTTGATATAATATTTTTAGGAACCTCATACAATATGAATATTTCTTTAAATACAAACCTTTTTTCTAAGATTGGGACATCATTAGTTAGAATTTTTAGTATGAAATCAGTTACCTTAGTAAGTTTGTCAAGTACCTCCAATATTATATTATGTCTATATGGTGTCATTGATAACCCTTCTACAAAATTCATACCAATAATTTGCTACTTATAATGTACTATGTTCTACTTTAACTCTTTGATATTTTAAACACTTTGCTACAAAGATTACTATTTCTTTCTTCATTCTTGACCAAAAGTATAGCTTTTAAATGTTTAAATACATATACTCCTAGATGACTTGAATAGGGAGTATTGTGAGCTTCAATTAGAGATAAAAATCTAAATTACCCAACACTAGGAACACAAATTTTAATATGATATTGTGGAAAGTCAACGTATATCCTTTAAATCTTAGATATGTCGAATCAACTTCTAAATTTTTGTTGACTTGATCATACTAAAGATTTCTTTTTTGTTCCATTAATACTTGATCTTTGAAAGTGGTTTTAATAGTTGCTATATCCTTTAAATGCCTTTTTCTACTTAGAGTATCTACAATCCTATTTTCTTTACCGTTGATGTACTCAATCTCAAAATTATATTCACTTAAGAATTCAAATCATCTTCATTATCTTGCATTCAAATTTGATTGAGTAAAAATATATTTTAACCCTTGAGGATTATTTTTTATTTCAAATAGTTCCCCTAATAGAAAATGTCTCCATTTCTAAAGTGCATGCTCTATAGATGCCAGTTTTATATTATGAGGTGCATAATTCAATTTATATCTTTAATTTCTTAGATTAATAAGCAATGACACTTTCATCCTGCATGAGAACAACACTATTTAAACCTTCAGTGACAACCACAAATTGTTGATTAGGATCAAAATAGGGGTTATAGTCAACTCTTTAGAATTTGAAATATCTTGTCACACTATTATGTCCATATGAATATTTTGTTCTTTTATAAATCTAAATAATTAGGTTTGTAATTTAAGAAACTATTTATGAACCTTTTATAACACTCTACTAAACCCATGAAAGTTCTTATTTTAGCTACACTCCTTGGTAAATGACTATCCTATTATAGCTTTGATCTCGTCATGATGTACTGCAATTCCTACTATTGATATGATATGCCTAAAGTAATAAACTTCCTTATCAAAGAATGCACATTCGTAAGGTTTCCATACAACTTATGTTCTTTTATTCCTTTGCAAGACTAATTGGAAGTGAACTAAATGTTCTCCACTTTTGCAATAGATGTCATTTAGGAACACTAGTACATATTTAGCTAAATAATTCTAGAAAACACTATTCATTAGGTTCATGAAAGAAAAATAAGTGTTGCTTACACCAAAAGGTACAACCATAAATTCATATAATTGTCCTTATCTAGTTTTTCTTTTTTCGTGAATATCTTCATATTTAATTATTAGTTGATATCCTAATTGAAAACCAATTTTTTCAAAAATATTGTAACTTCTTTCATACGACCAAATAAATCTTTGATATAAGACAATTGATATTTATTGTTTACTTTATTCAACATATAGTAATCTATATACATAATCTTAGGATTCCATCCTTCTTTTCAACAAAAATATTTGATACTTAAAGTATAATTGACTTTTAACCCATCTTTTTTCCTAATAGCTCTTTCTAATTGCATTTATTTATAAGGAATATTTAACTCAATTTTAGAATCTAAAACAATTCAAACATCATTTTAGTAAGTAGTATTGGTAATTTCTTTGGAAAAAGATCTTTGAGTTATTGAAGGAAAGGAGAGCTATCAAAAGTTGGGTATATTTTTCTCTTTAAAGCCTTTTAAAAGTTTCTTTTATTTAAAACTTTTTAAAACATTTTTTTATATAAAGTTATAGTATAATATATATTTTTAGAATATTTAAATAACTTAATAAAATAAATATGGTATAATAAAATATGATGGGTTACAATAAATGAAAATAAAATAATTATAATATATAATAAAATTTCTATTGATAATATAGTTAATTAATTATAAAAATTAAGTTATGATTTAGTACTAGTTATACTTACTCTAGAAATATTGTAAATGAATTAAATTATAAACTAAAATTTTTATTTGATTCAAATTAATAAATTTTCCCCCTCTTTATCATCTAATTTAATCATAAATATTGGTCTTTCTTTCCTTTTATATTGTTGATATGAGTTCCACATTTATAAGATTTTCATTAATAACATCATACAACTCTATAGGTGTTCAATTTTGTTTCAACTTAGAAATTTGAATTGAAATGCTTGTTCTTTGGTCTTTGAAGTTTTTCTTTTCCTTAAATCTTATTTGTTTTTTATAGGTTGACTCCTATCGCAATTAAAATTTTGTCTTGTTATAATGAGATTGCAGTTTCCTTTCTTATTTCAAATATATCTTCAATACTTTATTCATCTTTTCAAATTTAAGCATGTCCACCTTTGCTTCAATATTGTTGTTTACTCCTAATAAGTTAACATATATTTTAATAGTTACAACTTATCCCAACCCTATCAAAATGAAATTTTGTCATCTTCTCATCAAGAAATAGTGTGGTAACCATATTTTTCAAAAATGTTGCACATATTATTCTCATAAAACAACTTCTTTAGTATACTCATTCTATTTTTTTATATTGGTAGACACATTTAAAACTTCCCTATTCATTTGATAAGATTCCCATAAGGCTCAACTAATTATATGCAATCCCTTAACTCAAAGTACTTTTCTAATTTGTTAACTCCTTTTCCTAATTGTTTGCCATCAAATTTTGGAGAGGTAATTTATTTCCAAATATTTTTCTAATTCCCTAATCATCAAAACTTAGGTAGGTTAATAGGAAATTTATAACAATTTTAAACAAGGTAAAGTCTTGATTAAGTGCAACAATATTCATCATCCCTCTTTCTAATGGATTTTTCTCTTTAAGAAGATTATCAAATTCTAGTGTCATTTTATTTTCTATGATAGATTATCTTGTTCTAAGATCATTTACTATTTGTTCCAAACAATTATTCTTATCTCTTTGGTCATTCCTTCAATTCTAGTACTATTATTGTTTTCAAGTTTTTCTATTATTCAATGTGATCCTTTACTTTCTTGTTTATCAACATGGGATGCTCTAGTATTTGCCTTTTATAATTTCTTGAAATCATAGATTTCTAATCAATACTTGATAATGCTTAATTATGGTTTATCCAAAATTTTAATTAATGATTAAATACTTTATAATCATCCCCAATTAGCACAAGTCATAGCAAGCTCAAGGCTTAGCTTTTGTACCCAATATAACAACCCCCAAGTTGTACCTCAAAATTTCAACCAATTTTTTAATTAAAACTTTATCCATTTATTAAGTTATTATGGACATTTTTTCTTTATTAAAATTGTATTCATTTATTAAGTTATAATGCATTTATTCAACTATATACTCAAGTAATCATGTATCCACAAGAAATAGAAATACATCCAAATGGGATAGGCATGTATTCATGCTAGACATGCATCTATTCAGGTATGATTGGTAACAATATGACCACAAATTTAGACTTATGTGACATTCAATGTCTCGAGTCTCTCTTGAATGATTACACTTCCCTAATGAAAGTGCACTGAGGTCCCCATCATTCAAAAATACATAAATACATGTTCGAGTCCCACATCAAAATTTGTCCTAAAACTTTGAGGAGTCAAACAAATCTATCTACTAAAATTAAATGTTTTTAATTCTATTTTTTAAGTGATTTTTTTTTGTTATTTACTTAAATTTTTTGGTGTTAAACATAAGTTAATATATCCTAATTTTGAAACATCCTAGAAGTATTTAGAAAAACGAAGCGAGTTCCGGAACCAGGTCTCGAGCGCGGAACTTTATGTCTCTGTAACTTTTGCAAAAAACACTGCATTTTAAAGGTGCACTGCATTCGATCTTGGTGTGGAGAAAGTTGTCAAAAACCTTCATCTTCTCGCTGGTGTGTTCAAATCCCCGAAAGGTGAGGTGAATCTGCCTCGCACTGAATCCCTAAGTGCTGCAAATAATGAATCATAGAAACAACAATCTGTTGGATTTGAAGGGGTAGCGGCGGTTCTTTTGTAAGGCTTTTCTCCAGCCGTGAGCGTGTTTGTTTTTCCTCTGCTTAGTGCCTCTGCAGATTACCTTCAAATCTGCCTTTTTCTAGCATACCCATCTGTGAACCAATCATATCTATGAAGAAGGCACATGAGAAACCCTATTCACGCCTAGAAGATTTTCAGCACCCCTCCCTCTCCAATGCTGTGGGGAAATGGATCAAAGTCATGCCCAACACAAATTTTAGCTCTCCCTGAATCGAACACAATCACAGTGGAAGAAATTCTTGCACAGTCTTCAGGAAGTCACCCTGGCCGTTGCCCTCAAACCTCTTCTACCTTCGACTCTGGTGTGTTGATGATAAATCCCCAAAATGTTTCTCAAGCAGAGGTGAATGAGCACCCTATTTCTCATTCAGAAAAAGGAACGCCTAGCATTCGTCCACGACTTTAGGAAGAAACCAATGGAGGTAAGACCCTTGAGTGCTTTCTCCTCGATGAAGTCTTAGATGTAATTGATGACTGGAAGTAAAGAGCAGTCATTTTTTCTTTCGTGGAGTTCCTTTTGAACAAGATTTTTATAAATGGGCAAAACCACATTAGGAAAACATGGGTTGGATGATAGAGTCTATCATAGGGCTAGGCAAGGGCGAACATGCTCGGCTACATTATGGCTTTTGGACAATATGTGGTCAAATTTGTTATCTTCAGGTATGGGATTTTGATTTCCACTCTGAAGGAGCTTCCAAGTCTTGATACCCAATGTGGGTAGAATTCCCTTTTTTGAATTTGGCTTTTCGTCTGGTCCTCAAAGACATAGCAGCCCAATTAGGCATAGTTTTATGGTGTAAAAATATTGCTGATAAGTATTCAAGTATTTGTGTTCACCCTCGGGCATGCATTGAAGTTGATTTGAACCAAACTTTGCCTAATACCCTGCAACTAATCGCTCCAGGCTTTTGCTTTGCATAACCCATTTCTTACCTCAACAATCCTAATGCTTGTTTTTACTGTCACAAAGAAGAGAATTTAATCAGAGATTTCCTTGTTCACAAACCCAAAACCAATGCCTCCCCCTCCTTAGTAACCACTTCATCAATATCATCCCCTCCTCTAGTTCAAGATCATCACTCTCACAAAGTCTCACCCCCTTCTCTGCCCTACTTTCACCCATCACCTACCCCTTCTCCCTCTCAAACAAGACCCTCCATCTTTGGTGCAAGTTTTTTACATAATCCTCCCCATTCTTTGATTCCCAGATCTCCTCTAGATAAACCCTCATCTTACAAGGAGGCCATCCTTGAGGATGGATGGAGGATAATTTAAAAAAGAAAAGAAAGCTCAAATCTACACTTGTATGACCAAAATCATGAGAATCAACCTGTTGCTTCTAGAGCTAGATCTCCCTCTCCAAGCTCTCTTAGATGAAGGTCTAAATCCCCTAGCGAGGACCTCTCTAGGGTCTTAATTCCACTTTAGAAACAAGAATATTTATAGGAAAACCAGTTCAAAGTTTTAGACTCGGAGGCTATGGACTCCCTACCTCAAATCCAATGAAGTTTTCTATTATGTTGTGGAATGTTAGGGGTTTATCTACCCCCTCAAGAAAAGTTCATGTCAAGAAAGCTTTGCAAATTCACAAGCCAGATGTAATTTTCTTGCAAGAACTCAAAATTTCAAAAACTCACCGCCAACTTGTTCTTCAGTCCTTATGGAGGGATGACTAGTTTAAATTCACTCTTCATAGTGACAAAAGTGGAGGTGCAATGTGAGGAATTGCACCTTGGTTGGCTAAGTTTATCACCTCTTCAAGAGTTCATCCCAATAATAATTGTGCATGGTGCTTATCATTGCCCCAAGGAAGATTCATTGGTTTTTACTCCATCTATGCTCCAAATGATTCCCCTTCTTAAATCAAACTTTGGGAATGGATGGTTAACAACCTCCCCCTGACTAAATGGATTTGGGGAGGTGATTTCAACATGGTGGAAAATCACTATGATAGAAGTTGGTTCAACCCTAACAAACTTTCCCAAAAATAATTTGATGCTTGGATCCTAATGAGAAACACTATGGGAGTTTTAGATCCCATTGTAGACATAAGAGACTCACATCCATCATTGGTTCACTTGGTCCAATTCAAGAGAGGGTGATTTAAGGAAACTTTGCCATATTGATAGATTTTGCCTTGTTGATTCCCTTTCCATTGTCCCCTCTTTGCATAATACTCTTATTAAAGTTGATTTTATTGCCCCCCTTTCAAACCACCTTCCAATTTTGTTGACCTGCCAACTTTCTTCTTGTCCGTCTCATCCCACTAGACTACTCTATAAGCTCAACACCTCCCACCTTAACCATCCCAACTACCTTGCTTCTCTTATCTCCATCTAGAACGAAGCTCTTGGAGCTCCATATAAATCTAGTTGGTTATGATGGTGGAAAGAAGCTACTATACATTGCACCACCTTTCTAAGATCTTATGGGAAAAGAATGACTAGGAAAAGATCTAGAATGGAAAAAACGTTAAGATATCAATTGCAAAAGAGTAGTCTTTTAAACTCATCACCAACCAACATCTCTCTTCAACATGTTGTCACTGTTGTTGAAACAAAACTTAGAAGATTTGAATTTTATTGAGGTTGAGGTGCTCAAATAAGGGCAAGGCTATATTGGATGAAAGAAATATACAAAGGAACATAGTTCTTTGTCAGTTATCTCAAACACATTCTCAAGAAAGAATAATATCAATATATGATCAAGTGGGGCATAAATATGGCAATCTAGAAGATATCAAATCTGTCTTTTTTCAGTACTATCAACAGTTGTTTATGGATCCCACCAAAGTTGATCAACTTCAAGATATCATTGTAGATATGGTTGGTAACTACATTCCCAATAAGATCACTTGTTCACCCTTGAAGAGTTTGATGCTTCTTTAAAGGATATAGCTGACTCAAAAGGTCGGGTATTGATGGCTTACCTATAGAATTTTATAAAACAATAAGGCCTTTCATTACAAATGACTTCTATGAGGTCTAAATAGAAGCCTTATCTCAAGGATCCTTGGGTTCTTTTATTAATCAAGGGCTAACTAAATTAATTCGTAAAGGGAAAAATGAGAACACTATTTTAGGGTGG
>VDFB02112911.1:0-46752 GCA_007258455.2 Sequoia sempervirens
AATTCAACACTTATTAATTTCACAACTGCTCTATTATGTTATTAAGTAAGAACATAAAACATAAATAACAGAAAGTAAATCAACACAATGAACACTATATTTTTTATGTGGGAAACCCAATGAGGGAAAAACCATGGTGAGGGTTAACTCACAATATAAAAGATTATAAACTAAATACAAAGGCTCACTGCCCAAAAGAGGACTCAATTTCCAAGTACAAAGGCTCACTTCCTACAGAAAGGAGTCACTATCCAACAGGGAGGCTCACTCCCTACAGATACAAAAGATAACAAAAGATCCACAACAACAATTAACACACATCTACAGGATTGTAGAAACCTTTATCTCACTACCTTCAACACAACTCACTCACACATATACTTCTACTCTTATGATTTGTGGCTCACTTTCATCACTTTGCATCACTCTCTAATTCAACTCTTCACAATTAGTCTTTCTCTTATACCATCCTCATCCTTATAAAATTTTTCAAGGTCGGCCACAAATATCTCATGTCATAAATTCAAAATAGGTCGGAAACTCAACATTCCCGAGGTGGAAAGGAATGAGAGGACCAAAAAGAACATTTTTCAAGATCAAAAATAACACCTCAAACCAATCATGTGCTTCCTTAATTGAATTTTATTCTTCAAATGAAGTGTAAACACTAGGTCAGCCAAACCTAATGAAAACACAAAAGAACATTGATGTACACACTTCCTAATAAGAAGATGACACACAAACACCACAACATACTTCCTTAAGCATGATAATACATCTTAGAATCTTCCAGATACATCTACAACAAAGCAACAAACTTCAATTACTGAACACCTTTCACCAGTTCATCCTGAATGTATAAACTCACACTGAAATACTAAAACACGACTTCCAAATCACCAATCTTCAAACCTCTTTTCTAGAGCACAAAAAAGACATTCACAAGACATATCTTAGATCCACAAGATCTGAAACAAAATAGTCGAGGACTACAGACCAAAAATATTTCTCCCATTCCACAGAAGACCAATTTAGCTAGAATAGTTCACATACCACTGTGGATGTAACTTTCACCTTCCATCAAACCAGAAGTTAAAACTTAAGAGATATCACCACTAGATTACCATTATCAACCCTTCAGATCTTCACAAGCATAGGATCAACATAGGAGAAATGTGGAGCATGTATGGGAGCATATTCTGAACACTTTCATCATACTAACTTCTCTTCTTTATTAATTTTCTCAAAAGCACTTGGAAACTTTTCAAACCAGCACATCTCAATATCATCTCAACTATACATGTACAATCTGCAACATACTAAACTATTTTGGCATCAATGATAACACCATCAAACTAGCTCATACTTGCAACAAACCTAATTTAATTTTTATACCACATTAACCACCAAGAAAGAATAATTCATCAAATCAAACTAACTTGATGGTTGTCACTCATCACTCAGCATAAAATTTTATTTGCTTGTTACAATAATTTTAGTGCCAAATAAAGAAAAGGTAAAGGAAAAGTAGTTGAAAGTTAGGAAAGGAAGGATGACATCACACAAAGGAAAGAAAACCAACCAATGGTTAGCTTCAACCATTCCTAAAAAAATATAAGGCCACAAAATCAAATAGAGAAAAAGAATACAAAGAAAATAAATAAATTATCATATAAAAAAAGTAGATGGTTAATAAGGGAACATGCAAGGCCATAATTTAAATTCCTTGTATTAAGTGTCAACAATGGCTCTAGTTGGTGATGTCTATCTCTTGTAGATATGACAAGAATTTAGAAGCATCTCTAAGGAAAAAACTAGACACAAAGGGGCAACAAAAATTCCAACAAAAGTCACAAGTATTACACTAGGATCCAATGAGAAATCATAGATTCACATGGAAATATGAAATGTTCATTTTTTTTTACAAATAAATCTAACATGTTCCATTATGAGAAGTAACACATAAAATGTCACCTATGAACTAGAAACTATACTCATTCACCATATAAACTTCTCAAATAAAATTTTGATTTCCCACAATGATTTTTAATGATATAAGGGTTAACTATGAGACATTAAATTTCTCTTTCTTGTCTTTATCAACATCATGTCACCTAGTTGAAAGAATATAATTTCCTTTTCCTTCTTGTCAAACAATAATTTAATATTTTCTTGATGTGCCAAATTAATTTTAAGATTTATTCTTCTCGATTCATTCACTTTAAATGATTGATTAATTATTGAATTTAATCACACTATCTTCATTTTCACTATTTTACCACAAAATTTGATAAATAGAAAATTTTATGTTTATAGGTAATATTTCTAATGTCCTATGTATAAGCTCAAAAAGAATTTTAACTATCATTTTATTTCAAATTACTCTATTAACATATACTACAAGCTTCAACTTGTCATCCCATATTATATTCTTCTCTAGAGTCCTCTTAGTGATCTTAATTAGATTTTTGTTGCTAAAATAAACCTATCTATTACCCTAAGATGTCAAGGAGAAGATTGGGTGGTGTTAATTTGATGCTACAAAATCTAGTAAATTCATATGTTCTAAAGCATATATTGTTTTTGATTATATCAGTAGGGAAGGGCCCTAATCCTATACAAAGCATACAATAGATTTGAACAACCCAACAAAACATACTGGCCAAACACAATAACTAGTTAGAAATAGCAGGAAAAGAGAAATAACAACAAATAGACCATACAAAGACAAAACAAAAAAAATAAACATAGAGGGAAACAATTCAAGCTCTAGAGCTAGAACCTAGCAAATTTTCCTCCAAGGGCTTGTTAATCAAAACAATGACCTTCTTAGAAGTACATTTATTCTTACATTAAACAACTTTCTAAGAAGAAACAAAAACCATATTTGAAACATTTAGAACAGAAGGGGGAGAATCCCCTTCAAAGTAATTAACAAGTGGATCAATAGATAATCCAGGTGAAGTATCCAAATCCAATCCCAAAGCAGCAGGATTCATAGATAAGAAAACCTTTTCTAGAATATGGGTAGCATAGGCATTAGGGGAGGCAACACACACAACAATAAAAGCAACCTTGTCCAGAATCAATATAGCAGAAGCCATAGGATAAACATCACCAATAGGATTATTCATCTATACATGTATAAGGAGAAGGTGGCCTGGAATCCTTGCAAGTAGAAGAAAATTCTACATTAGGGTACACAATTAAATGTTCTTGGAGAGCATTCTTCCACCAAGTGGGAGATGAAACGGGATGAGAGCCATGAGGACTGTTATGAGCCAAAGTGACTAGTAGAAAAATAGCATCATCAATTGATGAGGGCTACACCACCCAAACCCACAAAAATACAACAATAGATATCAACACAGAAAATATGAGACAAAAAATGACTCACTTTCAATTATTTTCAGAAAATGAAATTCCAAATTCAAAGTTTACATGCACAGCCTCATGGGCTTAATTCATTACAACAAAATCAACTCAGAAAAGAAAATCTACTATTCGCAGCCACAATGTTCACCATCAGGGCCACCTTCTACAACCCCCTCATATCCATTTTTATTTTACCCAATAACCTAGAATGTTCTAGAAAGGGAAAATTTCCCTTTTGTTTTGGTGCCAAAAGTCCCACCGTTTGATTTCTGGCCTAGGAAGAAAATTTAATGAAATTCACTTTTTAGAGGGTCAACTTCACGGGGCCATAACTTTTGATCCAAGTGCTTGATTTTCTATTATTGCATGTCATTAGAAAGCTCTCGACGAGCTCTACAATGCACAAAACAATCATAGGTCAGTTCGACCATCTTTTGAGCTATTTCGGGGCCTCCAAAGTTTTATATCTAAATTTGAAGCTACATTGGAGAAATCTCATGGGGTGGAAACTTTAATTTCTCCCAAACCATGTAGGGTATTGAGGTGATTCTTTCATGACCAGAATTTTTTTTCAACTTTGCTCCTTGGGGTAAATTTTCATGTCCATATGAACCCGTTTAGGATGACTTACTAAAAATAGTAAGTTCCTAGTTTTCGCTTTTTTTGACACCTGACAGTTTAATACCCCTTAAATGCCATCATGGGACTCAAAACAACTAAAAAAATAAAGAAAACAATTTTTTGGGTGATGCAAGATTTCCCTACACCGCTGGATGCTCCTGCATCATCAATGAAAAGAGATACCTTCATAATCTACTAACTAAGACCAAGACCAACCATTAACCTGAAGTGTCTACCTCACTAGGTAAAGCCTGAGACAAATCAACCTCCACCAAAATCTGAGTGAAGGAGGTGTGAGTAAAATTCTTGGAAGTATTATCCACTTTCAAGAACCTATCTAGAGCATTACCAATGCCCTCATAAGTAGAGGGGAAATAGAACTTAAGAGACGATATGAAAATCTCACTGAAACAAGCATAACACCAATGGGTTCCTTCAAATGGTTAAAGGAATGAATCAAAGGCCTCATAGACATGGAATGATAGTCCCATTCCCACACATCATGATCCAAGATAGTCTGTATATCCACAAAAGAATTAAAGCAAACAATTAAAAACCTCTGGTAGAAGGGTAAATCTCCATCTTACCCTCCATAAAAGGTGTCCATTGCTTCAATATCCAAAGGTCCAAATATAGAAGACAAGGGTAAAAGTGAAAAAATCTACGAATAAGACCTAGCTTTGTGAAATAATTAATGCAATCTAAGACCTCCTGACCAAGAGAAATCGTAGGAGCAACACACACACAAAAGAGGGTGGTTAGGGCCCACACCCACATTACCAGACCACACAAACTCATCAAAGGATCTGGTAGCCTAAGAAAAACTATGATAACCATCAGTAGGTGAGACCTTCAAATAACCCATAGCCGGGAACTAAAGGTAGTAGGAAAATAAACAATAGAAGTCACATTCATGCCCAATGATTGAGCATCCACAAAGAGACCAACTATCAAGTCACGCTCATGCGAAAATAGCATCATGCGTACAAGGGAGCAAGAGTGGTGGGAGGGAGTGGAATTCAAATTTGTAGGAGAGTAGGGGTACTAGTCGAACAACATGCCATCATGTTAAATATTTTTCACTAAAAAGAATATATATTTATAGATAATAACTCTTTGGGGTACATTCCAATTCTCGTAACAATGTTAGATATCAAGAAAATTATTACAACCTTAGTAGTAGCCTTCATTATATGGATAGACTCAATTTATTTAGTGAACTATTATATCGAGAGTTTCAAGTTTTAGATCATTTGACAAAAGAAGTGTTCACTATTGTGTGAACTATGATGCAGTGTTATCTAGGAGAAATGGCTTTTCTTTTCATTTCTCCACATTATGGTTTTTGGTTTGTGGATCTAGAAGTGTGCTTATATTTCTCATATCTATCTCTAGTCCGAGTTGTTTGATTTTTGGTGCTTCACAAGGTTGGATTCATTTGTTGCAGTATGTGGAAGGTTAACTAGGTGTACATAATGAGTATGTTCTTCAGGTGTATGATGTTGTGAAGGATTTGTTGGATTTTAGGGTGTTGATGGAATATTATAGATTGTGTTTAAGTGTTGTGTGTGGTTTGTGAGTAATCTTTGGATTTGGTGAAGTATGCACTTAAAGGTTTAATGGTGTTAACATAGGTTCAACTGACCTTGGGTGTTTGTGGAAGTGTGGAATGGCATGTATATGGGGGTTTAGGTTTGAGGTAAGGTATAATGTGGTTTTCCTTCATTTCTCTCCACTATAGGAATGTTTTGTTGCTGGACTAATTTAAATTTGCACATTTGTTGTGCATAACTAACCTTGTAGATTGTTTTCAAGGTTGAGGATGGTATATATATGTGTTGATTTGATGAAGGATTGTGATATGAAGAGTGTGTAATATGAATTATTATGTGAAGTGTGAAATTGCAATGTGCAATGTGAGCTTTATTGACTGAGACTACTAGAAGCATTGAGTAAAAGGTGTCTACATTCTATAAAGAGAGTGTGAATGTTCTGGTGAAGTGGTGGTGGATCTTTTCTGTTGCTTTGAGATGGATTTCTCATTGTAAAAATCTTGTTTCTTCTTCTTTCTATTATGACAGTGAGCCATTGGTAGTGATCCTTCTAGCAGTGAACCTATTGTATTCGATGTTGCAATTACTTCATATTGTGAGCTAATCCTCACCGTGGTTATTCCCTTCTTGGGTTTTCCACATAAATTTGGTGTTCTCATGTGTTTGGATGTGTTTTAATTATTGCTTCTCATTTTTATGTTCTACTAATGCAAGGTAAGAGTTTAATGGTTGTTAAGGGTTTTAGGATCTAAATGTTAATGAGGGTTTGATGTTTTAATGTACAATTAATTCACCCCCCTCCCAGTTGTCTTGTGCATTCAACAATTGGTATTAGAGAAAGGTTCCTTGGAAGAAAGCTTAATTTCTTGAGGCAGATCTAGGATGGCACACAAGAAGGAGGCTCCTCTATTTGATGGAGCTGATTATGCATTCTAGAAAACCAAGATTGAAGGTTTCCTTATTTCTCTAGAGTTTGGAGTTTAGAAGTCTGTTGAAACTAGATATACAATGCCTACAAATGATCCAAGTACTAATGATGAGATCAAGGCATATGAGAATAATGGAAAAGAAAGGTATGGTCTCTTGATTGGTATTTCTAATTCAAAACTTCTGTTAAAGTTATGAGTCTTAAAACTACTGGTGAGATTTGGAAAAAATTGGAAAGTATTTATGAAGGAGATGATAAGGTCAAGCAAGCAAAGATGTAGAATTTGAAGACTATGTTTGAAACCCTAAGGATGAAAAAAAATGAAGATATTATAGGCTAAATTAATAGAGTGGATGAAGTTTTCAATTCCATTAGAGGCCTTGGAGGAAAAATTGAAGAAGATGAGGTGGTAAAGAAGGTATTAAGAACTCTTTTGAAATCTTATAGTCATAAGGTTTATACTATTGAAGAAGCTCAAAATTTAGATCATTATTCTAGAGATCATTTTTTTGGTTCTTTAACTACTTTTGAATTCAGAGAGTTTGGTTCAAGTGATTCATGAAAATAGACTGCTTTTAAATTTTTCCAAGAAAAGAAGAGTGGGGAATCTAATCTGGATGAGTTTGATGAGATAGAGGAAATTTTTGTGAGGAAATTGAAAAAGGGTGCTAGAAAATACAGAGGTAAGTTACCTTTCAAATGTTTCAATTGTGGAAAGATAGGTCATTATGCTTAAAGATGTCAATTCAAAGCCTCAAATGACAAATTTAAGGAGAATAAAGATAAATCAATTAAGAGAAGTTATTATGTTAAAGAAGATGTTGGTATATTTGATGATGAATCTAATTACTTGGATGATCACAAAGATGAATACTTTTTCATGAATTTAAATGTTGGAATTAATTTTGCTTACTCTAGGAGATGTATGGAGGAAGATTCTCCAAAAGATGATCATAATAGAACTATGGTGTTTGCTTTTCATGCTAGAGAGGACAAAAACTACTAGAATGTTGAAGATAAATGCTTAAATCACATGAAAAGTGGTAAGAGTAAGTTTGTTAAACTTGAGAAGTTTGAAGGAGGTCTTGTTGAGTTTGGTGATGATACATCTTCTAAGATATGTGGAAAAGGTTCGATTAGTTTTGATGGAAAGCATAATACAAATTATGTTCTTTATGTTAATGATCTCTAGGATAATATTCTAAATGTAGGATAAATGTGTAGAAAAGGATATAATCTTGTGTTTTAGGATGATGGTTGTGAGATCAATAAAGGCTCAAAAACTTTGGTTATTGTAGGAAGAAGGAAAAATGGAAATCCTTATCAGCTTAAGGGTGATAATGATGTGTGCTTTATGACTCAAATCGATGAAATTCTTTTATGACATAGAAGAATGTGTCACATTAATTTTGATAGCTTAGTTAGAATCATCTCTACTCAAGATGTGAGAGATCTTCCAAAGATTACAAAGCCTATAAATACAGTTTGTAAGGAATGCCAAATTGGGAAGCAAAAAAGAAAAGTTTCAACGTCAAAGAATATTCTACCATAGGACCTTTGGATTTGGTGCATATAGACCTTTTTGGACCTAAAAGATATAATAAGTTTTCAAAGTGATAGGTATTTCATGTTGTTGATTGATGATTACTCTAGAATGACTTGGGTAACTTTTCTCAAAGAAAAGTTAGAAGCTCTAGAAAAGTTCAAGGAATTTAAAGATATGACTGAGAATGAAATGGATATGAAAATAAAATGTTTAAGATATGATAGAGGTGGAGAGTTCACCTCCAATGAGTTTAATAATTTTTGTGAAGATCAGGGAATGGACATTTGTGAACTCCTATGACTCCTCATTAGAATGGAGTAGTGGAAAGAAAGAATATGATTATTTAGGAAGCAATAAGGAAAATGATGAAAGAAGTAAACCTATTAGATGTCTACTAAAGAGAAGCAAACATACTAGATGTATACTGGAGAGAATCAATTCATATTGTAGTCTATACACTTAATAGAGTGAAAGCAAGGAAAAATAGTTCAAAGACTCCCTATGAGTTATGATATGGAAGAATTTCTACTGTTAAATATTTCAAAGTGTTTGGAAAAAAGTGCTATATCAAAAGAGATGAAGAAAACTTAGGAAAGTTTGATGCAAGATCCAATGAAGAAATCTTCCTTGGATAATTTACAAAGAGCAAGGCTTATTAGTGCTACACCAAGAGGCTAAAAAGGATTGTCTAAAGTGAAAATATCAAAGTAAATGAAGACTTACATAAAAGCTTAGTGTTGATAGATGGATATGAATTTGATGAGTCCTCTTGCAGAGAAGAAGAAAAGGATGAAGGTATGGAAAAAATCCTAGGTTGAAGAGGAAGAAGCTCCATAAAGGATCCTTAAGACCCCTAAGTATGTGTAGAAGAATCATTCTGAAGATTAGATCATTGTTGAAAAAAGCAATGGTGTATTGGCAAGAAGAAAGGATGTTATTAAATAAGAACAAGTAAATTTATTTTTACTTTCCAAAGTTGAACCTAAAATGGTGATTGAGGCATGTAAATATGAATTTTGAATCAAGGTTATGAAAGAAGAATTGATGCAGATTGAGAAGAATCAAACTTGAGAACTTGTCCCAAGACTAGTGAACAAGAATGTGATTGGAACTAAGTGGGTATTCTAGAACAAATTGAATGAGAGTGGAGAATTTTTTAGGAACAAGGAAAGACTTGTGTGTAAATGCTAGTCACGAGTAGAAGGAATAGACTTTAAGGAGACATTTCCTCTAGTGGAAAGGATGGAGTATTTTAGGATGTTTTTGGCTTTTGTAGCACATAAGGATTTGAAATTTTATCAGATGGATGTGAAGTCTGCATTCTTAAATGGTGAGTTGGAAGAAGTATACATTAAACAACCTGAAGGATTTCAACTATCAGATAATCCTAATATGGTCTATAGGTTGAAGAATGCATTATATGGACTCAAGCAAGCTCCTAGAGCTTGGTATGCAAGATTGGATATGTATTTGTAGTAAGGATTCAATAAAGGTATCACAGTTAGCAATATTTACTTTAAAGTTGATTAAGATAAAATCTTGATTGTGGTTGTGTATGTTGATGATATAATATTTGGAGGAAATAAAAGTATGTGCAAGAAATTTGCAAAAGAGATGCAAAAAGAGTTTGAGATGTCTATGTTTGGGGAGATGAATTTCTTCCTTGGACTTCAAATCAATCAAATAGAGAAAGGTATATTCATTTCACAATCAAAGTATGTTAAGGAAATGTGGAATAAGTTTGGAATGAAAGACTCTAAATCGGTATGTAGGGCAGGTGCATGAAGTTAGGTTACACTTTTGTGGCCAACTTTGAAAAAATATTGAAAATGACATAATGTGAGCACATTATAATGCGAGCGTGTTATAACACGCTCACATTATGTCATTTTAAAAGAAAAAAAAAGTGAAAGCTCTTCATTTTCTCTTGTCTTTTTTTCTGCTCTACCCGTGGCCAAAAACCCTCATTTCATGCTCACATTCTAGGAGGAGGCATTCTACAAAATTCATCAACAATAGTTCCTTTTCCTTTGCAAATATGGTTCCATGACAACGAAGAGGTATAGGAGGTAAGTATTGTTTGCTATTTTTTTTGAATTTCTTAGTTTCAAGTTGATTTTGTTTATTTTAGGTTAGATTTGATTGTTTTTTTTTTAATTTGTAGGAGATGAAAATAATCCTACAAATTCTCAAAATCCTCCTCAACAAAATCAACCTCCCCCACCAATCACTCAACACCCTCCTGGCACTCAACAAAATTTGAGGGGTGAAATTGAGAACAACAAAAAATAAATTGAGGATCTTATCAGTAGGTTGAGTGATCCAAATGCTTCAACTGCAGAAAGAATAACACTAGCAAATTCAATGAAAGAGATGTTAAAAAATGTAGATTCAATAACTCAACAAATAACGGGATGGCAAGATAGGAGGCAGGAAGCTAGGGTATATTATGCAAATAAACTATCATATAAATAAGTAAAATATTTAAAAATTACTAAAGGTGATTTGTGCTCTTTATTCACTGACTCTAGAACAAATCAAAATCTTATTCTCAATGCGAAGAGGTTTCCTATTCATTGGTGCCATCAGCAAGAGATTAGGAGTCATTTTTATGATAGGTGGTACTTGGTCTCTGATTACCCATCGTGTAACAATTGTGAAGTCCCCCAATATTTTCTTAGGAAACTATACAATGAGTTCTTATTGAACCAAATCCCAATTTATTTTGATATAAGGGAGTTCCAGGGAGAGGTGGGGGGTTGGTTCAGGATAGGCCTGGTGCACAGCCGGATCCTGCGTGACAAGGGAGACGACCTCTCGCTAGGCCACCTCATGAGCACATTGTTATGTTTGTCATTGCAAAGGAGAGTGTCGACGTAGAGACATTGTGCGCGATCAACACTTTGACCCAGAGTGTCATCCATCATACTAGCCCTATTGTATAGCACCATCCAGGGGAGTCTTCAGGTGGTGGCCTTTGAACCCATGTGTGTCAATCTTGTGGGGCGACTTGTTCATATGACCCCATCGACACTTAGGAGGCTGCTACATAGGTTTTGTATGCTACTACACAAGATTCGTATGCTACTACGCAACATATGTATGTTGTTGCACAGGATCCATATGCTGCTATGGGGATGGAGAGGATGACTAAAATTTTTGCATCGTGCATATGGCATTGATAGTTGGGTAAAATTCAATGTGTTCATTGAATTTAATTTATTAAATTTTGACTCTGAAATGCAAGATTAACTAATTTAGTTTTATTATTTTAATAAAATTGCAGGGTCATAGTGTTGAGACTGGATACACTGGTCCTCCACCTACTTATTTTTGCAGTACATCTATTAGTGGGGTATGTAACTAGTAAACAATTATAAATTTATTACATGTTAATAGCATTGTTTTATGAATGGTATTTTAATACATGTGATTTTGGATGTTGAATAGGCTAATATTGGTGGTTTCAAGCAAACACCTCCTAGTGCCAGTGGATTCACTCGAACGTACATGAAGGTAATAGAATAAAGAGAACTTAACTAATGAATTATACTTAATAGATTTGTGTAGTTTATATTCATATTGTTGGTTACATTGCATTACACATCATTCAAACTCAAAGCATTACTTCAAATTCCATAACTAATAACTAGATGTTGATAGATGACAAAATTTCAACTGTACAATATAGTTGTTTAGAAAGTCAACATAAGTAGCACGATGCAATTACTTCACATGGAGGCATGTGCTTACAAAGGTGCGCCAACACGACAAACTATGGATACTTGGAAAAAATCTATGAAACCATAATAGTAAGCAATAGCATAGAAAAGGCAATTAGTGATGCAGAGCATCATATCAAAACACTCAATCATCAGGGTACATCTGATGTAGAGCATCCAACAAACACCATCAACATCATTTCTTCAAGGGATTTCAATCCCAAATAGAATCAGGAGAGGATCAAATATAATTTCATCAGAAATCTACTTTTCATTCAACCAAAATACACTCAAATTCTCTTAGCCATTCCATAGGTCATCATTCATCATTCCACTAATTAGTATTCCAATTGACTCATTCAAAGAAAAAACCATATTAAAGAAAACTGACTTAATCAATTAGATTCACATCATTCTCAACCACCATAAAAACAACATAAAATTGATTATTTACACTTGAACAATTCATCCTTTCATTTATTCACCAAGGAAACAAATCAACTAAACCATACCTCACTATTATCAGTCCATTATCAAGCACTGTACTCACCATATTTTGACTACAATAGTCTATTTACAGGTTACAAACTCCTGCTACAACATAATCTTGATTATTATCTTGTGGTTAATCACCAATTTGCTCAAAAGGCTTCATAATACTCACCCATCCAACCATCAAAGTCACCAAACCTGTCTTATACATCTTCATCAAATTTAGTAACATCAATCATATCATTAGTTTGATAGTAACCAAGCACTCAATATCATCCTTTCCACTGTTTAAACAAACATCTTTGTTTTGATCAGACAATATCACATTCCCCTAGTAGGTCTATCAACCATTGAATCGCATAGTTACATTCCTATCTCAAAGCTTATTAAAAAAATCAATGCACATTTAGAAACACTTTACAGCACATCACAACATATCAAAGTTCTTATATGTTTGACATAAAGAAAATCATCAGATTTTAGACTATCCTCTGAAGAAAGGCTAGTAGTTTAGGCCTATTTTACAAAGGACACCCCTTCAAAACCATTCCAAATCACTCAAAACCTCAAAAAAGTCTTCATGCATGTCTTATAACTCAATATTTCACTATTTATAGGGATTGAAAACCATGAAAATGTTCTAATTCAATAAACCCTCATTTATAGGGTGTAAAAGCACAAATCAAGGAGGGTTTCGTGAAAAATACTCTTGCAAACCTCTATTTCTCTAGCCACCACCTGTAACATGATTTTTTATGTCTTCCAATACCTTCTACATCATTTCCAAGCCTCTACAAGCTTTATTTATTCATGACCCATGACTGTAGCATCACTTTGTTTAGGAAAATCCTCTATTTTCCAGTGTAGCAGCAACTCCACCATGGTATTGTTGCTTTTCCTTGCACTTACAATCATCAAAACATGCAAAATATCCTAACATTAACCTACTCCACCAATTTACTTGACCTACATTGGTGGAGTAGTGAAGAAAAACCCTATTGGACTCTCAAACTTGCTTCTAAAAGGACTCTATCGGGCACTGAAAACTGCCTGTTATTCTTTTGTTTCCTAAAACTAACCAAGTCCAACTCTTGAAATTGGAAACTAACTCCTCTTTACATGTATTCACACTATGATTTAACTTTGGATGTTCCTAAATTACCAACACAAGAAAACAAAACAATGGAGTAATGTTGCAAACTCAGAAACAAGGAATTTTTATTTCAAAATCTAATTACAAGAACACAAAATTCTTCTTTTTCTCACCTTTACATTCATTTTAAAGATATTTCCTTTTCCATAACTGTCTTTCCATCGATTGAAACTACCCTTTTTAACCCTTAATATGCTTTACTTCCTTTTTTTTTGTCAATTTAACAACTTTTAACAATATTGCATTATTGCATTGTTTACATTTTCCCACTTTGACCACCTAGAACTTACCCATAACCTTAAATACATTCAAATAATACCTCATATGACCTTGAACATGCTTTACATCATTTTTCCATGACCTTTTGTGATTGAATCAATACAAATTTGAACACTCATCCCTTTTGCAAAATTGAAAAGTATTTGATGACCTACGTGCTCCTATACCAACATCTAACCCAATTGAATCAGGGGAAGATCAAATTGAACAAGTAACTAAAATTTCTTTCTCTTTTCATCAAAAATCACATTGTTTCATTTGCAAACCACAAGGCAACAACAAACCAACTCATTTCAATACTTCTTATCATCCTTAAGCTTCAAATATCTTATTTATCAGCAAAAATGATTGGTTTGTGCACAAGAAACCTAATTAGAGTCACTAAACAATCCACTCTTTCATTATTCAACAAGGCACCCTTCCACTCAATTTTCTTTACCTAATGTTTCATGTTACAACCTATATCCATCAGATCCTAACACACCTTTGTCATCATCAATTTATGTGAATTCAAAGGAAAAACCTGATAAAGAGCTTTGAATCTTTCAATTCCTTAAACAACTTACCAAATTTTCACTTTTACCAACTAGTTCCTCAAGACCAAGATACTACAATCAACCATTTACACCTCAATCATTTCATCTGACTTCCAAGACATTACTCACATCATGTTTATTGACTAAGCTTATTATATGCACAAATCAAGCCCTACAAAGGAGGGTTTATTGCATAAGGTATGTAAAAACCTTAAATACTCCTTCCACCACCACAAACACCATGGAAATAGCTTGCATAAGCTTTAGAAATGATGCAGAGTGGCAGAGAAGGAAAACTCACAATCACAAATGGAAAAGTCACTCCACTGAATGGTTCTCTCAAATACTCTTATGAGGAGTCCTAAACTCCAATATTCTTTAAGAGATCAACCCCACACACCTAGGGTTCACAACTCAGACCACTCAAAAAGCTTGAAAATATTTGGGTCAAAACAAGGTTTAACAACCCTCTAGCATTTAGGTTACAACAAACACCCATCACTATGGTGACTTAGACCTCACTCTCTCTTAAGGCTTGCAACCCTTGCCTAGTAGGACATTCAAAATAAAAACACAAAGAAGACTGTTAAGACACCAAACCTATGGATTTAGACCCCTAAGATGGACCCCTACAAGGTTCCAAAACCCTTCCTCTTGACTGTCAAAACATCACTCACAATGGCCCTTTCTATCGCTGCTCCAAAAGGCCTAATTCACAGACCTACACCTAGGTCTTGACTATCTAGGCTCTCCCCTTCACCCCAAAGCCCAGATTTAGACTCCTACAGGTTCTCCAAACTCTTTTCCACCATTCCTAAGTGCCTCTTAAATAGATTCTTCAAAATCAAGCAAAACTCATTTTTTTTGCTTGTCAATTATGCTTGCCACATAGAGATGTCAAGCCAAAATTCATGCACAACTTCCAACAATGATCCTAGCATTCTCCAAAACATTGAGGACATCATAGTACAACCTTATATCTTCCATCCCACCAAGATTTAGTAATTTTACAATGTGGGAATGGAAGGAATATACATTTTTCACCCAAAACCCTGATTTTAAGGGTTTTCAGACCACCCAATAGAGAAATTGGAATATCTCCCTTGATACTCAATGATATCTCACCACTCCAACTCCAAAGGAAATCTTATTCAATTACCTATCCAACCGTTATGGGCTTGGAGCATGAAAGTGAACATATAGTCTGTACCAAGTATGGGATCAACAAAATTCTTATTGAAACTTCTTCAAAACATCAACATCAACCTTGCCTCAACCAAGAGAGGCATATTTGAAGTCTTACAAACTCCCTCCAACTTCTTGCAACTGTCTTTTGAAAAGAGAGACATTGGAAAACAACTAATCTCATGCTTTGACTTCTAATTGCCTAGTTAAGGAAATGCGAGCAACTTCTACCAACTCGACCACAAAGAGCCTTCCAAAATTTGTCAAAGGCATTTAAAACCTTGTAAAAAAGTAAGGTGACTCCCCTCAGGTTTCTAGATACAACAAGGCATCCTTTTTCCTTATATTTTTCCAAGATGCACTCAACTTACAAAGGAGGATGGAGACCTTGTTGTACAAAGAAGTTGGTCACCAAGACCAAAAACTCAACCAAAAACCTCGAAGACCTACTACAAATCATTGAAATGGTTCATAAGACCTTATTCCATCCATAAACCAAGAAAAAAAACATGACAAATTATTGTAGGTCCCTTAGACCCATGGGTACTCCTACACCATACTCCTGAGCAAGAAAAAGATCTCAAGACCTCTTTGAGATCAGGTCTTCTATAGTAGTTCCATGTAGTTTAATATCATTTTCTGACATCCATTTTACATCCTCTTCAGGTAGAACTTGCCATTTGACCAAGTATTCCTTGTAAACCTTCCTTCTAGTCTTCTTTGTCTCCTTGGTGTCTAGGATGCATCCAAGAGTCATAGGTTGGCTGGGGGGTAGTTCCTTCACCCAATCTTCATCCTCCATTGTTGTTGTACCAACTCCATCAACTACATTCACATAAGCTTTGAAAGGATACAAGTCAGAAATGTTAAAGATAGGAGAGATTGCCACCCTAGGAGGTAGCTCTATTTCATAAGCATTTTGGCCAAACTTGTGGACCACCTTGCAAGGTCCTATCTTCTTCATCATGAGTTTGGTATAATTTCCTTTTGGAAGTCTCTCCTTCTTCAAGTGTTCCATCACCAAGTCTCCAACCTTGAATTGGACATTCCTCTTCTTTAAATCTTCCTTTTCCTTATACTTCTCAACATTCTTTTGAAGGGTTTCCTTCACTTGTTGATGAATATCCCTGATTGTAACAGCAAAGTCCTCATCTTGAGCACTTCTCCTAGCAAATCCTTGTAGATCTCTTAGTTCATAGACCCCTCTAGGGTGCATGCCATAGACTACTTCAAAAGGGCTTCTACCAATGCTCCTATTCATGGAATCATTATATGCAAATTCAGTCTGACGTAAAATCAGATCCCAAGCTTTTCCATGCTCCTTGGTAAGGAATCTTCAGAGGTTTCCCAATGATCTATTCACCACTTCAATTTTTCCATCTGTTTTTGGATGGTATGTTGAACTAAAGGATATATTTTTTCCTTGAGTTTCTTCCACAAGGTCCTCCAAAAATGACCAATGAATTTAGAATCCTTGTCAAAAACAATGCTTAAAGGCTGTCCATGTATCCTAAAAACTTCCTTAAAGAAGAGACTTGCTATATGAGATGCATCATTGGTGCATTTGCAAGGAAGAAAATATGCCATCTTACTAAATCTATCAACTACCACAAAGATACTATCAAAACCTCTTTGGGTTCTAGGCAACCCCAAGACAAATTCCATACTTACACAGTCCCAAGGCCTATTGGGAATGGGAAGTGGCTAATAGAGTCTTGCATTTGATGAAGTTCCCTTTTCCCTTTGACATATTGTGTAGCCTTCCACATACCTCCGCACATCCACCTGCAACTTTGGCTAGTAGTAAAATATCCTAACTTGTTCCAAGGTCTTGTCAAGGCCAAAGTGACCTCCAAGAGTCCCACTGTGTTTCTCCTTTATGATATTCTCCCTCATTGAGCATTTACACACACAAAATTGGCTTCCTTTGAAGAGAAAACCATTCTGCAATAAAAGGTCAGAGAATTCACCATTAAAATAATTCAAATGTTGCTCACAAACATTCTATACCTTCTTGAAATCTAAATCTTCATGATACATATCCTTCAATGCTTCAACCCGCATGCTTTGGAGTTGGATCTCTTGCACTACAAATTCCCTTCTACTGAGAGAATTTTCCACCTTATTTTCTTGGCCCTTCTTATGCTTTATTGTGAAAGTATAGGCTTGCAAAGACTCTACCCACTTCATGTGCCTATGACTGAGTTTGTCTTATGCATTCAAAAAACTCAAGGCATGATTATCAGTATAAACAAAAAATTATTTAGGTAACAAGTAGTGCCTCCACTTTTTGAGAGCTTGTACCATAGCATACAATTCCAAATCATAGGAAGAATACTTCCTCTTTGCTTCATTCAGCCTCTCACTAAAAAATGCAACCGGTCTGCCTTCTTGGCTCAAAAAAACCCCTATTCTTGATTGCTAGCATCACACTCAGTGGTAAAAAAATTATCAAAAGCAGGGAGCACAAGTATAGGCTATTATTCTACTCTCATTTTCAAATATTCAAACCCTTTATCAGCCTCATTGGTCCAAGAAAAATTACCTTTGTCACCTCCTTTGATGGTGTCCAAGATTGGTGCACAAATTTGGCTAAAGTTCTTGATGAACTTTCTATAAAAGCTTGCAAGTCCATGGAAGCTTCTCACATATCCCATGGATTTTGGTGTTGGCCAAGTAAGAATAGCATCCACCTTTGAAGGATCCATCTTCAAACTTCCCTTGGAGATGAAAAAACCAAGGTAGAGTAGTTCTTCCTTCATGAATTCACACTTTTCCATGTTGATCAATAGCGTATCCTCTTGTAACTTCCTTAGTACCATTTCAAGGTTATTCAAATATTCTTCTTTAGACCCCCTAAACACAAGGATGTCATCTAAATAAACTACAAAAAAATTTCCAATGAAAGGTCTCAATACTTCATTCATAAGGCTCATAAATGTACTAGAGGTATTTGATAACCCAAAGGGCATCACCAACCACTCATATAGCCCTTCATTAGTCTTAAAAATTTTCTTCCATTCATCCCCCTATCTGATCCTTATCTGATGGTACCCACTCTTTAGATCAATCTTGGAAAATTAAGATGCTCCTAATAGACAATCCATGAGGTCCTCCATTCTTGGCATCAAGAACCTATATTTGATTATGATCCTATTAATGGCTCTTGAATCAGTGCAAATCCTCCAATTCCCATCCTTCCTTGGTGCTAGGACAATAGGAACAACACATGGGCTGAAACTCTTCCTCACTAGCCCTTTATCCATCAACTCTTGCACTTGTCTTGCAATCTCCTCATTTTGAGCAGGTGTCATCTTGTATGCAACCTTATTGGGCTATGTAGCCCCTGGAATCAGATCAATATGGTGGCTTATATCCCTAATGGGAGGTAGGGAACTAGGTAATTCATTCACCATTATGTCCTTGTACCTTTCCAACAACTCTTGGACTTCCTTTGGTGCATCTTCCTTCTTCTTTGTGGGAAGATTTGCTTCACTTTTTGGCTTCATAATCAGGAAGAATCCTCTTTCTCCTCCTTCCTTCAAGGTCTTCATGAACTCCTTTTCACCCACCATCAAAACACTAGGCCCTTCATGCTTCTCCTTGTCTTCTTCTAGGAGAGGTGAAAGGTTGTAAGTCTTCCCATCCTTCACAATGGAGTATGTGTTCTTCTCCCCATCATGCTTGGTCTTCCTATCAAACTGCCAAGGCCTACCAAAAATATATAGTTTAATACTTGTACTCAAAATTTTGTTCATTAGATCTCATACATTATAAGTCATGATGTGGATTGCTATTGTAACTTTTTTCTGATTAAATAATTTGTTGTTTTATTTTCAGATGTTGGTTGTGGAAACACCTCCAAATGTTACAAGGGCAATGGATATCGGTGTTTCATCTGCTATACATTTCTCGATGGCTATGATAGAGGAGGTATGAGGAAAATTACTAAATTTCAATTTACATTCGTTGTTATAGATGTTAGTTCTAGTGAAACATCAAACCATTATTGATTCACAGTTTAATTCCTGTTTGGATGGTTTATACAAGACTTGAGCACGCTTGAGCATCGACATGCAAATATTTCCATCATGGAGAGTGATCATGAGATGGCCGTAAGTGATTATTTTTTTAAATACATCATTTTTTATAATATAATTTCTATATATTAATGCCTTTACTTCTTATTGTAATAGTTAAAACTTCACGAGGAGCTAAACTATAGGAGGAGCAATAGGAGCACTCCTCGAGCACAAAAAAAATGAGTGACAAACTTATTACCATCGAATCGCCAAACAAAGTGAAATAATTTATTTCCAGAGCATGGAGAGAAATGAATTTTGATTCCAGAGCCCTTTGTTGTATGCCTAGACATGGCAATTTTGTACATATCTTGTATTGGATATATTTGACATTGTATGCCTATATGAAATTCTCGTAAGCCTATATGGATATTTTGTAACTATATTTTATACTTATATCGACATATATTGATGTATGCGTACATGGCTATTTGGTTAATACAATTTTTT
This sequence comes from Sequoia sempervirens, assembly GCA_007258455.2. Taxonomy (NCBI): domain Eukaryota; kingdom Viridiplantae; phylum Streptophyta; class Pinopsida; order Cupressales; family Cupressaceae; genus Sequoia; species Sequoia sempervirens. Next base: position 19,923 of record VDFB02112911.1, read on the forward strand.
TTATAGATGGTGTCCATATTTGCTCTTTTTGACAATGTGAAAAGCATGGCTACATACAGATTAGGGAAAAGACTTTTCCTTTTAGATTAGCAATGCATGAAGTTTCAAAAAGTATCCTTGATATTACAAAAGGATATGTGTTTATACCATAGTAGCAAAAATATTTTGGGGAGAAAATAAGCAAACCAAAAGTATAATATTTTTTGAAAAAATCGGGAAAAAATCAGATTTAAAAAAAAAGGTAAAAAAAAGTAGAACAAGAGATAAAGACTTTTTAAAAAAAATTTAAAGGAATTTCCATACCATAGAGATACAGAGAGCAAATAAAATAAAGAGTTTAACTAATAAATTTTAAAAAATAGATTTTGTAGTTTATATTCATATCATTGATTACATTGCATTGCACATATTTCAAACTCAAAGCATTGCTTCACATTGCATAACTAATAACTAGATGTTGATAGATGACAAATTTCAATTACAATATAGTTTTTACAAAGTCAACCTAAGTTATGCAATTACTTCACATTGCATAACTAATAACTAGGAGCAACTCCCAATTGCATTTGCTTGTCATGACATTCTATGAGACCACATTTCTTTGAGGCATTTTTTCAAACAATTCACTACCTTGTCTATACTACCACATTTTTGATACATGTCTACCAAAGCATTTTGTCAAATAGTTCACCTTGTTGCTATGGCTAAAAGCCTAAAACAAGTGCTTTCAACAAGCTATGGATGCTTGGAAAAATCTATCAAAAGCATAATAGTAAATGATCCATAGGATGGAATCCATGACAATCAAATGCTTTTGATTGTCATGGAATTCCATCACCATGATCCTCATTTCTTTGAGGCATTTTTTCAAAGAGTTCACTGCCTTGTCTATTCTAACACATTTTTCATACATGTCTATCAAATAATTTTATCAAACAGTTCATTGCCTTGCTGCTATGGCTAAAAGCCTAAAATAGGTGCTTTCAAACAAGCTATGGATTGTCATGGCATTCCATCACCATGAGACCACATTTCTTTGAGGCATTTTTTCAAACAGTTCACACTTTCCTTGTCTATGCTACCACATTTTCATACATGTTTACCAAAGCATTTTATCAAATAGTTCACCTCCTTGATGCTATGGCTAAAAGCCTAAAATAGGTGCTTCCAAACAAGCTATGGATGCTTGGAAAAAATCTATCAAAGCATAATAATAAGCAATAGCATAGACAAGGCAGCGAACTGTTTGAATAAAAGCCTCAAAGAAATGTGGTCTCAATGGTGGTGGAATGCCATGGAAATCCATAGAAATTTGCTTGTCATGGCATTCTTCATGCCATTCCATCACCATGACACCACATTTCTTTGAGGCATTTTTTCAAACAGTTCACTGCCTTGTCTATGCTACCACATTTTTCATACATGTCTACCAAAGCATTTTATCAAACAATTCACTGCCTTGATGCCATGGCTAAAAGCCTAAAAAAAGTACTTTCGAACAAGCTATGGATTCTTGGAAAAAATCTATCAAAAGATAATAGTAAGCATCAAGCTATGGTCTCATGGTTTTTTTTCACATGAAAATCAATGTGATTTTATTCACATTTTTTTGCAGGTTATAAACACATTTTTTTTGCCAATTTTGTTGTTTTAAATGACATTCAAGTTTATGGTGGTTTTTTTGTTTATATGATGATATGTGATATTCTAATCCTAATTCATGCTTCTAGGTTGTATAGATATATATTTTGTTTTTACATGTTTTTTGTACCAACAAACCCAAAATGAATTGAACCCCCCTCTAAATTTTTTTGGCCAAACTAGCAAACCGAACCCCCGAACCTGAACCTCAAAACCTATTCCAACACTCTTCATTTTTCTTGCACAAACTTAATTGACCAGAAAATTATGTTGCCCCTTGAATTTACCCATGTTTACTCCCTCAAACCTCTCTTTTTCATTGAAAACCCCTATTTTCCCAACTAGTGCATGTCATGTCGTAACATACTTTTGACCTCCCTTGTCCTTGAAAACCTTTTGAAGACATCAAACTCCACAATCTCACCCTATTTACAACCTATTCCAACTTATTCTCAAGAAATTTCTTCTTTTCACCTCTTCTAGCCTTGCTTTTAAGGGGCCTCAATTTTGAATTTTCAACAGGGGCAATGTTAGTAATCTCTTCCAATGCCCTTACTAATGCTATTTTTTTATTCCTACTCCCTATCCTACTTACATTAGGCCCATATCACCGAGACACAGCTTGAACAATAGGTGGAATGGCCTATTTCAACATACTACACTCAAACCCTTAAGGGATCGATCTGGTTAAATGTAGCTTAGAGCGATTCCACATGTTTGGGTGAGAAAGAGGACCATGCCTAGCGTGAACATGCCTATTCGGACACATTGGAATAGTCTGTTTGGTCATACAAGTTGCAGAATGAAATTTGCACCACTTTGCAACTTTCCACTGCTTCCATTTGACACTTTTTCCATCAACTAAAATCTGGACACCACAGGAAAACCACTCCAAGGTAACAAAAACTGAGAGAGGTTATTGTAGAGGGGCCCAACATGATCCCATGGGATTAGATGAGAAGTTTCTAAGTGTTATGGTTTCTGAGTAACCTCATGTTGAAGTTTGCAGCCATTTTTCCCTTTGGACCCTTAAGGGATCGATCTGGTTGAACGTAGCTCGGAGCGATTCTGCGTGTTTGGGTGTGAAAGAGGACCATTCCTAGCATAATAATTCCTATTCAGATGCGTTGGAATATTTTGTTTGGTCACACGAGTTGCAGAACGAAAGTTGCATCACTTTGCAACTTTCCACTCCTTCCATTTGACACTTTTTTCATCAACTGAAACTTGGACACCATGGGAAAACCACTCTGAGATAACAAAAACTGAGAGAGGTTATTATAGAGGGCCCAACACAATCCCATAGGATCATAAAAGAATTTTCTAAGCATCACGGTGTCTGAGTAACATCATGCTGAAGTTTGCAGTCATTTTTCCCTTTGGACCCTTAAGGGATCGATCCGGTTGAACGTAGTCCAAAGCGATTCCGCATGTTTGGGTGCAAAAGAGGACCATGCTTAGTGTAAAAATTCCTATTCATATGTGTTGGAATAGTCTGTTTGGTCACACGAGTTGCAGAACGAAAGTTGCACCACTTTGCAACTTTCCACTGCTTCCATTTGACAATTTTTTCATCAACTAAAAACTGGACACCATGGGAAAACCACTCTGAGATAACAAAAACCAAGAGAGGTTATTGTAGAGGGGCCTAACATGATCCCATTGGATTAGAAAAGAAGTTTCTAAGCATCACGGTGTCTGAGTAATCTCATATTGAAGTTTGCAACCATTTTTCCCTTTGGACCTTTAAGGGATCGATCCGGTTGAATGTAGCTCAGAGTGATTCTGTGTGTTTGGGTGCAAAAGAGGACCATGAATAGCATAAAAATTCATATTCAGACACGTTGGAATAGTCCATTTGGTCACACGGGTTGCAGAATGAAAGTTGCACTACTTTGCAACTTTCCACTGCTTCCATTTGACACTTTTTTCATCAACTAAAAACTGGACACTATGGGAAAACCACTCCATGTTAACAAAAACTGAGAGATGTTATTGTAGAGAGGCCCAACGTGATCCTATTGGATCAGATGATAAGTTTCTAAGCATCACGTTGTCTGAGTAACCTCATGTTGAAGTTTGCAGCCATTTTTCCCTTTGGACCCTTAAGGGATCGATTCGGTTGAACATAGCTCAGAGTGATTCCATGTGTTTGGGTATGAAAGAAGACTATGCCTAGCATAAACATACCTATTCAGATGTGTTAGAATAGTCTGTTTGGTCACATGAGTTGCAGAATGAAAGTTGGACCACTTTGCAACTTTCTACTGCTTCCATTTGACACTTTTTTCATCAACTAAAAATTGGACACCACGGGAAAACCACTCCAACATAACAAAAAATGAGAGAGGTTATTGTAGAGGGCCCCAACATGATCCCACAAGATTAGATGAGAAGTTTCTAAGTGTCATTTTTTTCGAGTAACCTCATGCTAAAGTTTGAAGCCATTTTTCCCTTTGGACCCTTAAGGGATCGATCCGATTGAACATAGCTCAGAGCGATTCCATGTGTTTGGGTGAAAAAGAGGACCATGCCTAGCATAAAAATTTCTCTTCAGACATATTGGAACAATCTATTTGGTCACACGAGTTGCATAACGAAAGTTGCACCACTTTGCAACTTTCCACTGCTTCCATTTGACACTTTTTTCATCAACTAAAAATTAGACACCACGGGAAAACCACTCTGATATAACAAAAACTGAGAAAGGTTATTGTAGAGGGGTGCAACAAGATCCCATTGGATCAGACGAGAAGGTTCTAAGCATCACGGTGTCCGAGTAACCTCAAGCTAAATTTTGCAGTCATTTTTCCCTTTGGACCCTTAAGGGATCGATCTAGTTGAACAAAGGTTCTATACTCTAAACTTATCCAAGCCTTACAAACTCTTGAGGAAGCAATTCTAAGGTATCAAAACTTCAAAATATACAATCTGATCTCCGTTATACCACCGTACAATGGGTAAACCATAGAACCCTCTATTGTAGCCTAAACCCTAGGGGTTTATTGAAAATGATACTTCCAAAGCTAACCACAACCTAAAAATTACTCAAACAAGTTTGTGATAACCTAAACAAGCTCAAATAGTCATAAACTAATGCTTCCCTACACAAAAACATAATTTAACTCTTCAAACCCACCATTTTTCTTAAAGAAAACTCACTTTTGCACACATGGGTTTCACACCCATCTCACTTTTAGACCTTCCCAACACTAACACATCATTCCCACACCTTAATAATTTTAGTGCAGACCCATTCCTCAAGTTATAGAGGCTACATAAAGAGGAATGGGTCAAAAAGCCATTTTTATTGACTCAAAACCTTCACATGTACATGTTCGGGCCGGTTTTATTAAATTGATGATATTCTACTTATTTTCCTTGATGAACAAAACCTACTGAATGGTGCTCCTACACCAATCATACATTGACCTTCTTGTCCCTCCTAAAATTTGGACCACATCCATTACCTCCACATAAAACTCGGCATCCTTGGTCTTATTGGTTCCCATGCCTTGATATGGTTATGCAAATGAAAATGAAGCAAAGTAATCATCTCCTTCTCCGTTGGCTAGAAGAATGCATGCTTAATGTTTTGATACATGATATCATCTCTCTCATCTACTCTCATGGTTGAATACCGAAATCTAGTATGGTGGGCCTCTAGAGTTCCAGTCATCTTTCTTCCTCTTCCACCAAATGTTTGCCTGATCCACACGTCTACTAGCCTAATTGACTTTGTTTTTGAAAGCTGAAGTTTCTCCTAAGTCACTAGTGTTGCTCTGCCTTCCTTTTCAGACTCTTTCATTGCTACAGATCATCTCTAGGACTTAATCATTTGTACCACATGTGGTTGATGTGATTTTAATCCTTGCATGTAAAGGAAATTTCCTCAACATAAATACTCTCTCAAGGTTAACAATCATACATTGACCTTCTTGCCCATCTTAAATTTTGTACCACATCCATTATCTCCACATAAAACTCGACATCCTTGGTCTTCTTGGTTCCCACGTCTTGATATGGTTATGCAAAAGAAAATGAAGCAAAGTAATCACCTCCTTCTCCGTTGGCTGGAAGAATGCTTAATGTTTTGATACATGATATCAACTCTCTCTTCTGCTCTCATGGTTGAATATTGAAATCCAGTATGGTGGGCCTCCAGAGTTCCAGTCATCTTTCTTCCTCTTCGACCAAATGCTGGCCTGATCCACACATCTGCCAACCTAATTGGCTTTGTTTTTTGAAAGCTGAATTTTCTCTTGAGTCACCAATGTAGCTCTCTTTGCCTTTTCAAACTCTTTCATTACTACAAGTCATCTTTGGGATTTAATTATCTGTACCATAGGGTTGATGTGCTTTAAATCATCAGTAATAGTCTTCAATTTTTTTTGCTAGTACAAGTTCATTCTGCTTTCATAATACTTTATAACCATGGAGTTCAACCATTCCTTGATGCCATCAAGTGAAGATTGAGGAATGGCATCAATGCAGAGTACATCCTGCTTGAAGTCTTTGAAAGCAATATCCATATCAAATTCCTTTTTCCCAAGTCCTACTCTCTCAAGGTTAACAATCTCAATCTCACTAATAGTGATTACTACTAAGAAAGGTAATTCCACCAACTCTACCAAACAGTTTACCATAAGAATAATAAAAGCAGAGGCTTTGAAAGGAACTCCATGAAAACCAAGCTCTCTAAATGGTACATATCAAAGTCTAGTTCAAAATATTTTAGATGAGGCTGCTCCCATAGCTCTCTTACTCACTTGACAAAACCTTGAAACTCTGTATTGATCTTATTTTTCATGTCCCTCTCTTGTTGTTCTTCCTCAATTTCATCAAGATCATACATTGAACTTCTTGACCCTCCTAAATTTTGGACCACATCCATTACCTCTACATAAAATTGGACATCCTTGGTCTTCTTGGTTCCCATGCCTTGATATGCTTATGCAAATGAAAATGAAGCAAAGTAATCATCTCCTTCTCCATTGGTTGGAAGAATGCATGCTTAATGTTTTGATACATGATATCAAATCTCTCTTCTACTCTCATGGTTCAATACCAAAATCTAGTATGGTGTGCCTCTAGAGTTCTAGTCATCTTTGTTCCTCTTCCACCAACTATTAGCCTGATCCAGATGTCTGCCAGCCTAATTGACTTTGTTTTTGAAAGCTAAATGGTGCAGGAGCACCCACTCCTTACCCTCAACTTGTGATTTTTTTATGGTAAATTGGGAGGAAAGTTGGTAAATGTTAGGGTGGACAAATGTGCAAAAGCACTCTTGAATTAAATAATTGTTGATATTGCCATAAAAGAAAATTATGTAAAAAGTAGATGGGAGTGCAGAGAAAGAGTCTAAAATTCATGTTATAAGGGTGTCTAAGTGGTCCTAGGCCTTTAGAATGTTAAATTTGCATGATAACGATTAGTAATCAAAACCATTCTTAAATAATAAATACTAGTATTTGTAGGCTTAATAAGGGTTTGGTGGTTCAAAGGTAGTTATGGGCATTGAAGGGAGATGATTCTCATTTCAAATGTATTAAAAACATCATTCAAGAATGAATTGGGGTTCAATCAATTGTAGTTTTTGTGAAGATTGGTGCTCTTCACAATGCCTAAAACTATGGAATTTCAACATTTTTCTGAGTTTTTGGTTTATTTTCTCCGTGTACGGCCTAGTACAAGCCTCTTATGAAAATAAATTCATGAAACATTGTGGTGGCAGGTCTTAACCTAGATTTCAATCTATTTTGATACACCTTTGGTTGTTTTAGTGAAAGGAAAATCCATTTTTCTTTATTCAACCTATATAGACCAGCAGGGTCTGAGTTTACTTTAATTTTTGTGATGGAGCCCTTCCTCCTACTGTGGTGAATTGTGACTCAAAGGAAAGGTTTAAAATGTGTTTTTTTCAAGTTTCCTTAACTCTTTTAATAATGGTAAGGCGTTTATAGGGCTGGTGATGTTGTTTTAGGTTGAGAATGTGAGATTTTGGCTTGAAATGGAGGAACCAAAGTGATGTTTTTGAGATCTACTGAGTATAAAGGATAGGTGAAGGTTTATTATGTGTGTGCAGACCCTAAAAAACTTTTTTGATGCTTTGGTGAGGTTTGGAAGGCCTTGGAGTTGTGAGATGCTAAAGATCCTACGTATTTGTTAGAAAATTGAGGGTTTTAATCAATTATGGCTAAGAGGTTGAGTGCTTTTCTAAAACCTGTGGAATTGGGAGTTTTGTGACCTATTTGATGACTTTCCAAGAGCTTGTGGGGTTAGAACAAGTTTAAAGAGAATTTTTTTTGTAAAATAGGGCTAATTTTGTAGCCTTTTTGCAGGGCAGTTTCAAGGATCTCCAAAAAATTGCAAATAAACCTTGTATGTATCGCTTGGGAATGGTGTTGGGGGTTTGAGTAGATGCTATATTGATGATGAGATGGTCCTTGAGAGTAATTCTCTAAAATTTAAGCCAAATTGTTGAGTTTCGAAGCCTTTTTGTTGGTAGTTGTTCCAAGATGGCCAAATGAAATAATAAAGGTTGTTGATTTACTAAAATCTGATTTGTTTGAGTCTTCTCCACCTTGAATCTGCATCACTAAAGTTTCTCCTAAGTCACTAGTGTAGCTCTCTCTACCTTTTCAGACTCTTTCATTGCTACAAATCATCTCTGGGATTTAATCATTTGTACCACATGGTTGATGTGCTTTGAATCCTTGCATCTAAATGAAAATTCATCAACATAAATACTGCTACTCTCTGATAGTTAACAATCTCAATCTCACTAATAGTACATTTACAACCATATTCAAATATTGACTTAAATAGCCTTCAAGAGGCTTTAAATAGCCTTTACAAATGATTCTACATCTTTCCAATCATGTTGAACTGTTCTTTTTGTAACTAACATGACTTATTATATATTATAAATCAATTGTGGATGTGCTATGGCCTTATTCAATTGACAAAACTCAAAACACAAAACTAACTTAAAAGATTTCCGTGAACCAAATTTGCTCAATAACCTTGGTGCCCCTACACTAAATTTCATTATTTTAGTAAATGTCATTAAAATTAAATCTCATTACAATGCCTTAGGTACTCTGTTCTCACAGATATTTTACAATGTCACTCATACATTCGAGATTCTCTTATAATGTCTACATCATAGGTTCTCATTTAGAGGTTAACTTCAAATGAGAAACTTGAGATTCCATCACAAAGCTTCGCACACTCTTTTATAATGGCTTGAAATAAAAATTGAGATTTGTCAAGATCATCAAAATAAGGATGTTGCATTTCTTTTTTGGCTGAGATTCTCTTCGATGGCTCCAAAATCAGCATTTTTTGCAAGGAGAGACCAATCAATTTTTACTAGTTTAGTTACAGATAGGCAAAGTGAAAGAATTAAAAGAAACAACTCATGTCCAAAATGGAAATGAAATGAAAATAGATGGAAGGCACTTACAGATAGGCATGGAAGTCTCTCAACTTAGTCAATCCTACTCATACATCTTCACTGCGAGTTCCAAGATACCTACTACACACAACACCTCTCATGAATCTAGAATATGTTGAAATTCAAGATGCTCCTATAATGTCTACATCATAGGTGCTCATGATAAGGTTAACTTCAAATGAATAACTTGAAATTCCCTCACCAAGCTTCACACAAACTTTTGTAATGGCTGAAAATCATAATTGAGATTTGGCTTCATAATGAATTTAGGGATGTTGCATTGCTTTTATGCCTGAGATTCTCTTGGATGGCTCAAAAATCTGCATTTTTTGTAAGGGGACACCATTCAATGTTTACCTCGTTACTTACAGATACGCAAAGTAAAATAAGACATGATAGCATTGGAATCAAACAGATTAACATGGATACAAGTATAAATTAATAAGAACCATTGTGTATATACATAAAAATTAATCCAATGAACCATTTGGATTTTCTTTACTCTTTATTGTGTCAAGTATTGCCTCACGGTCAAACTCACAGACCTTCCACAAGGTCTTGTTCAAAGATCTACCCCCATATTTACTCAAATGAACATTGGATGCCACAACAAGGTTCGAGTAATGAAGAATCTTGCGATGTGTGTCAAAGTCCTCAAATAGCCAATGCTTAACACTCTTATGTGGGTAACTTCTAAGCCACATTCCAGTAACAACAACTAAGCCTGTAGGGTATTCAATGTTTTCTCCATCTATAACTGGGGCTTCCAATTTACTTTTGGTCTCAACACAACAACAGAAGTAATAGTCTGTTTGCTCTTCGTTTTCTTCATCTGCAACAACCGCATAAACATGCACTACATTGATATTTGCATAAAATCACTTGAAATTAGTCAACATTTTGAATACAGTACAAAGTAAGATAACAATATGGAATTTGAAAAACTAAGCAAGTAGATATATTACCTGGTTGAACTAGATTTGATACATGGTCAAAGTCAACCGATGATTCAATCTTTGTTAGTTCCAATGTCATCAGAGGGTGATATGTGTGAAGTGGGGTAAGATAACTTTTCAACCATTTTTCAACCCACTCCCCTGACTCACAATCATTCCAAGCTTGCATTGTACATGAAAAAAATGTGCCATCTTACGTGTATCGATACTCCATGAACCTGAATTTGAGTTAAGGAAAGAGTGTAGCTCACTTGATCCTATTAGTGTACAACAATCCTCATATGGTGCAATGTTAGTATCATCCATCAACCAAAAAAATCTATGAACTAAAGACATACCTTCATTACCTGGACCCATCGAAGCATTAAACCACTCAATGATTGAACTTGCATCTGTCAACTTTGCACTGTCTTTATACTTTAACTCTTCTCGTGCTAATACTATTTTCATGCATGCTCCTACACCATCATGCTTCTCCTTTCCATGCCTGGCCTCACAAAAGTTCCACATATGTTGAACACCTGTAGTGAGATGCATCCTGCAGAACCAGTAGAACATGCATGCATTCTTGAATTGTGTTGCACAGTTATCCGACCATATTATATGATGATCATATGCTATGCCCCTCCAAGCCAAATCACTATAGAACATATGGAAGTAACCTTGCACAAACTCTAGAGAATGTGTGCGATCATCACTAATATAAAAGTGATACTCCCTCAATACCTTCCTTTGGTCCTATGTACTATTAGCTACATGAATGAATGTTATGTGCACAAATATCAAAACCTATGTGGAGTTTTAATATTGTGACTGCACCTCACATTGTGGTTGTAGAGTGTAGTTCTCTGCAAAGTCAACCACTGATACTATGTTACCAATTGGAAAGGTGTCCTTGCATAGCTTGAATTGGATGTCCAGCCATCGAGCTTTATGGGTATTCCTTACATACTCATACACTAGATTCTCATGAAACATGGACATAAACTGATACACTGGAATCTTCTCAATAACCAAAACAAACATTTTCTCTTGAGACCCATCTTATGTAGCGTATGACAATGTTTTATACTTCCCAAAATCTACTAGTTTATGCCCCACCTCATCTGTGCTTTCCATATGTTGACATACTGGCATTTGTTGCAAGCCACCACAACGCTCGCATGAACCATCCAAGCATGTTGTCCTGTAGAATATTTGGCCATCCTCTATTTGACATAATTTTTTGTATAAGAACTCTTGAAGATTTTGGTGGGGCTTCTATGCCACAATCCTACAAAACATCATTAGTATGCAAATCTAAACATATAGAACGATAAAAATCATAATGGTTAGCGAATTCAATATGTAGTCTACAACAACAAGTAGTGTGTGTGTGATTTATCTTGACATAAAAAGGTTTAAGCATTTCAAAATATCTATGAGAAATACTAATTTGAGAATAATCATTTTGAAATTTATGAAAAAATTGGGTTTGAGTCGTATCCAAAAAATGTTTGGATGTGGCTCATGGTTCCGACTACTGATTCTCCTTCTTATGACATCCCTTTGATTCAGAGATGGCCTTGTATTATTCTTCCAATAATATTAAATTAGTGTTCTCAATGCTTCAACAACTTTTTTATCTTTATGTGGCAGTCTTCCCAAGAATGCCAATAATTCATTTGAATCAGTGCCCTCAATTCTTTGCCACCTTTGAATGGCTTTTGATAAAGTTTTTCTACTAATTCCCATTTGTTCACTTGTCTTTTTAATGAGACGAGAACTCTTTGTTTGATAGCTTACCAAAGTCAATGTAATGACACATCAGGTGACATTACTATCCTTTGAGCGTGAGGTCTTATCCACACTCTCATAAGCATCCATTAGATTCTTCACAATAGTGTTTTCACTTGATGCATTCGATATTCTCAACCCAAGAGTCTTCATTATGTTTTTGTACTTTAAACCCTGCATCATTTGAACAAATAGTTGACATCTTCCAGTCTCATTTAGCCTTTCAAAGAACATTTCCAAATATTATCAGCATATCCTCTACAAGTGGATTTTGGAATCTTACCTTCCATGTGCTACAAAATATCCTCATCAATATTAATCAAAAACTTTGGCTTTCTATGCAAAATTCTAGGTGGTGTTCTCTTAGGTACATACATCTCAACATTAGCAATTTAATCAATATTTAATTGAGGTGGGCTAGATTGCATCCCTTCGACCAAGGGTGGAATAGAATACATACCTTGAGGTTCACAGGGGGATGATGGCATACCTTGTTCTTCAAATCTGAGTGATGATGTACTCTCAACTTCAGATGTGGTGGATGGTGTCCAACCATACTCACTTGCGGTAGATGGTGTCCCTCCATATTCGCTTGTGTTTAATGGTGTCCCTTCATATTCACTAGTGGTAGATGGTGTGTCTCCAACTATGGTATTTGCATCTCCCCTAGCATGACTCTTTTTGTCATTCGTGCCCTTTGTGCTGCCAATTTCTTTTCTCTTTTTGACAGTTGAGGTTCCTCTTCAACTGGCCTGTTTTCGTCAATTGTTCCCAATTTATGCTTTTCACGATATTCCCTCATCCATTTTTTCTCTTTATCTCTGAAGGCTTGGAGTTGATCATCTGTTAGTTTTTTCCTTTTAACAGTTCATTTCTTTGGCATGACAAATAATTTTACCTATGCAAAAAGTCCTAAGTCAAGTCAGGTTAACTAATAGTGAAGGGTTGTAAAAGTCTATTAAAGAGGGAGACCAACGGTCACCTCTTTCAAATGTTAGTTTTTGAAGTTGAAGTGGTTTTTTTTAAGAGGGAAACATTATAAAATGCCATGATAAACTTGAATGGAGGATGATCTTGGATTGGGCATCAAACCAAATGAGGAAATGTTGAGTTTTCCTTAACAAAATTGAGGTTTTGGTGACTAAAATTGAGTTTCTGAGTTCCAGGGCAGCATTATTATATGTTAGATTGAACATGAACAAGGTATATTAGGCTTGTTTCAATAGTTTTTAAGTTTTGGAGTGTTTGGAAAGTGCTACTTTCAATAAAACATACAGTTTCTAAGCCTAGGGAGAGGGTTTTATGGTTTGGGTGGTAAATGATTGAATCTCTACAATCTAATGCTATAATTTGAAGTTTTGATAGATATCAAGTGATTTCCCAAGGTTTCAAGAGATTTGGACATGTTTTGAAGGTGGTCCCTTTCTAAAAGTGGGCTAATTTAGGCCCTTAAAAGTGTAGAAAACTTAATAATTTGTGCAGTCTAGTACAAAACAAGCATTGGTGATTGTTGGATATGTTGAAAGGCTCTGTAATGGGTAAAATAAAGGTGTCTAAATGGTCCTAGGTATGTAGAACAACAAATCACTATGGTGGTAGGTCTTAACTTGGACTTCAATCTATTTTGAGACTCCTTTGGTTTTTTCGGTGACCAACAGGCTATGAGTTTTACTTTAATTTAAAGATGGAGCCTTTCCTCCTACTATGGTGACTTGTGATTCGGAGGAAAGGCCTGTAATATGTTGTTTTCAAGTTTCATGTTTCTTTTAATAGTGGTAAGGCGTCTATAGGGATGGCGATGTTATCTTAGGCTGAGAATGTGAGTTTTTCACATAAAAAGGAGGAACCAAAGTGGTTTTTTTGAGATCTAATGAGGCTAAAGGCCTAGTGAAGGTTTATTTTGTTTTTACAAACCCTGAAAAACTTGTTTGATGCTTTGGTGAGGCTTGGAAGGCCTTGGAGTTGTGAAATATAGAAAACCCTAGATATTTATGAGCAAATTGAGGGTTTTTGTATTGGAAACCTATTTGAGCATGCAAGGTACTAAAACCTAGAAAATCTTTTGTTTTGAGACCTAAGTAAAGACTGTTTTTGGATTTGGGGTTCTACTGAGAAGTGAGAAGGTTGTGTGGGGAGTTATACACGAATGAGTGACTTTGATATGCTACAACCTAAACAATGTGAATTTGTTGAAAGAAGAGGTCATGATGAAATTGTAAATTGTAAATTTGTTTGTAGATTGGAGTTATGTGTTTGTATGTTGTACGCCTCCCCCTACTGCATTAGGATTATATTCCAATTTTTTAGAGACATGTATGGAAAATTTGGTAGCATAGATAGGGCAATCAGCTGGTTTGTATAACTCTTTGACAAAATACCTTAATGAAAGTGTAGACATGTGAAATTCACATTATGCACTTAGTTCACATTCATCTGCTCATAAAGTTAATCAAGTTCATTAAATCCATTCATTAGGAGAATCAGGTTCATTTAATCTCTAAGGATTATCCACTTAAATTGAATAAATTAACTTTATTTAATTTAAGCCTATCATTCCCTCTTTGATTAAATAAATCAAGACTTTATTTAATTAAATCTCAAAAAATCACCTTCTATCCCTTTTGATTTAAATAAATCAAATTATTTAAGTCAAATGGGTCAAAAGCATCTAACATCATCTTAACTAAGCTAATCCTAATTAATCTAATCTAACTACCCATCACATCCTCTAGCTTTTCCCACTTGCATCGATAAATCATTTTAATCATTTATAAAATCAACATTTTCCATCAACATGGCATCTTTGAGGAATATTCCCTCAAGTTTAATTCAAAAACAAGTGGACATGTACATCCAACCAAGCATTTATGAGGCCTTACATGTCTCTTACATGTCTCTTGCACAAGTCAAGCTTAGCATTTAACTCATCTTGTCATCAAATTCAAATTTGAATCTCCCCCTCTTTGGCACATTGACCAAAATGTGCTCATTCCTCAACCTATTACAAGTTGACATGTGGCTTCATCTCATTGGTCAAAACTTTATCCCACATTGCCCTATTTTGAGCACTCTTAGCATTTGAAATTTTATAGGCTTCATTCTTCATCAAAGCTCCCACAATCTTAGCATTTCATCTACAATCTCATGCAAAGTCACTCTCTTCAATTGAGAACTGATTTTGTCCATCCACTCCATCTCAAGAAATCCTCATCATTGACATTATCAAGGGTTGGGAAAGGGTCACTTCTCACAAGTGACACCAATCCACTATGGAATAGATTATTCACTATGCTCCTTAGGATTTCAACTAGTTTTTTTTGTTATGTTTGTAGAGCATAAGTGATTATTTCATAAAAAATACCTCTTTGTTTGCTTTCTTTTAGCTAACTTCATGATGATACACATGGAATAGAGATAAAAGTTGCAGATATTTTGGTGTTACATATTGGCACCCACCGTGTTCCCAAACTAATGCATTTCATTTCTATTTTGGCTTCCTTCATTCTATTTTCTGTCATATGAAATAGGAACTCTGTGTCTTTTTAAATTGTTCTGACAGCCAGTGAACTCGTTGTCCATGGTCAATTTGTAGAAAGAAAAATAATGTGTGTGCAAATCAAAAGAGAATAGAAAAGTGGACGTTGCTATATTTCCTTTGTTTTTTTTTTGGCAACACACTTTGTTTTGCTTTCATTTTGAGTATGATGGAAGTTTGACATCTTTCTTTGGTGCCATACCTAGATACAAAATCATTGAAATTGATAAAAATGAAGCATAACAATATTAAGGTTTATTTATATGCATATTTGAAGGAGATTTATAGAAAAACAACAGTATTTGGTGATTGACTGTGGAAAATGTTTAACAAGTTTCCAAATGCTAAGGAATCTATCTTTATACCTTCCAAATGCATTTTCCTGGAAGTTTCTAATGCCTCTTTACTGTATGATGATCACCTTTCTAGCTGTCTATTTTTCTCTCCTATTCTGGAGCAGAAGGAAGAAGCAAGTTTACACTAGTAAATGGTCGATATACTTGTATTGTGCTTAGTTGTGCATAACTATGTTTGAAATTTGCTTAATATTGTGGGGTTTGGCTTTATGCCTGCTAATCACATTTTCTTGAAAATTTTTGAAGCCTTTTCAACGAATTCAATCTGTGCGTACCCAACAATCTGTGCATTTAAAGAGACCACATCTTCTTGAGGCATTCGGTCAAAAATAGTCCATGGGCCTTGTCTATGCATTTCTCATATTTCCCACCCATCTGACATAGCTTTTGTAAGCATAACTATAGAATTATGTCTTGATATATCTGGCATCAATGGTGAAGAAAAGAAATAAAAAAAGAGCCAAGCTTTTATCATGGCTTTCTCAACAGTTTCCCCGCGCACCTGTGAATAGTTTTAGGTTATAAATCTATCAGCTAAATGGACAATACCCATAGTTCAAGGAATGAAGAACAAACAACTAATTTTGTTGGTATAGGAAATTATCGAAGCACATCAAGGATATCATTTTAAAATACTTTATTTACTTGTCATTGCTGTCTGCATTAAATGAAGATCATTTGAACTTGATGATTATTTGCCGCACTTAGTCCTAATAATTATCTGAGCATTAAATCTTATCTTGGTTTCAAATCAATAAAGATCATTCTCATTCTAAAAAAGTCTTGGCGTGCAGACCAAACTGACTAACATTTAGTTCCCCATTTATTCATATGGCTGAGCATTGAATTTTTGTTGCTCACTGCTGTGAATGTCCACTATTTTTGTAATATACTTTTTGCTATGCTTTAGATGTGTGATCGTTTCTCACTGCTTTTCTAATGCCTCTCAAGGCTTTCATTTTTGTGTAGGCATTAACTACATAGACGTGGAGGTTACACTTATGATTATAGTCTCCAAAAAATGCTCACACATCCTTCAAGCTAACATCAGATCTGTGAAGGATGCATCAAGTACAAACACTCAGCTAACTAGAAGCCTCTGGGGATGAACTGCTAAAGGAAATTATCATTAAAATTGAGAGGATGTGCATGTTGCACAACTTCAACATCAATAGCTACCCAAGTTTGGTTCAAAAATTGAAAAAGGGAAACAATGGAAAACAAAGGAGAAGAAAGAAGGCGAAAGGAAAACAAAGAAGGAGAAAGGAAAACAAAGGAAAATGAGGAAGAGGAAAATGAAGGAAAATGAAGGAATAGCAAAAGGAAAACAAAGAAGGAGAACAAAGGTTGACGTCAAAATCACACATTGAAATCAAGTGAAAACAAAAGCAAGATTGGAGTTGAAGAACTCAACATCAAGATTGAAATTCAAAAGCATTTTTTAATGCTTGGAGCCTCCATTTACTACTTTAATTTTCTATTTTAAGCCAACTAGATCATTGTTTGTTTTCAAAGTTGGATTAAAATTGAACACTAGAAACTGACTAGACATTGTTTTTTGGGATAAAATTGAACAAACAAACTTCACATTCTCATTTTGGTGCTATAAAACGAATCAATATCATTGCTTTGTGGATTTAAAATGAACATGTACTACATTATTTTGTGAGAGCTTACTTAAACTAAATTAATTGAAAAAGGATGTATGCGCTTCTCTCACGCTTTATAGCGATCTTTATAATCAAAAGGTCTTTTTCATGACTTTAGGGTGAGATAAAGCAATCACCTCCACACTTCAATTTGGGTTTAAAAATTGAACAAAATCTTGTGCGAGTGTGAGTGGGGGCATTATTGCATATATTCTCTCTCTTTGTTTCCAACAAAGATTGATCGAGTTACGAATATTGTTTTCACTCGCTTTTGTTTATCCTTGAGGGCCTACCTTGGGGAAAAAGTACTCACCCAAAGGAATGACTCAATCGGTAACACTCTAAAGCCAAGAGTATTTCCAACTGGGATATAAATGTGGGTATTGGAGTAAACACCAATATCGCGTGGTTGATTCCGACAAGATGGATCTGAAAGGGGACTCTTGCCGTATGGGTCAATCTCCATGAATGGAAAGTCCTTATTAAAACCCATGTTCTAGAATTACCAAAATCCTTGATCTATTTGTTGGTGCAAGAACAGTCATTTTGAAGCTGCCCCACACTTTTACGGTCTTTAGTAGAAATGGAAAACATTCCATGGGATTTTCATGGGTGTTGATGCTTGGCTGCCCCGTATAAGTGAGTGTCATGGAGGGGAGCCAGTGGGATCAAGCATCTAACCATTCGCTAAAGATAAGCGTAGTTGGACTTGTCCAAGTGGGAATCCAATGAATATTTTCTTACACATCCATAGGATTGTACTAATTCTTGGATTACAAAATGCATTGCTTCATCGAAAACATTGGAAAACCAACATTCAACATGAGCATCAAATCTCAAACCCTTTAGGAGAAGCAAATATCCTTGAACGAATTCACATGCTATTGCTTGCCCTTGGGATTTTATCCTTAGAGGCTTCTAAGAATTTGGATTTCATCTCAATTTTCTCCTACTAAGGTCAACATTAGGAGACCTTTGCCTTGATTTCCTCGATTTCCGCATAATGCATTTTATGGGATGAAATAAAATTAGGACATTGGACATTCAGTTGAAAACCTAATCAAGAAGTTTTTGTGATAAAAATAATCCATTAAAGAAAATATTTAATCAATTGGACCCCACACATTTGCTTGGCATCTTTTGGTCGTATGGTTTTCATGCAAACATTTATCTTTTGATTTTGAATTACTTTTAGAGAAAGGCATGTTCTTCACTATCTTGTTCTTGTAAACAAGTCCTTCCTAGGTTCATTTAGGATCAAATAAAACACTTCACCCATCCCAAAAATTTGTCATCCTATCCCACCAAACAACTTTAGAGCTTTTAAAACATCATTCTAGACTTGGGTAAATCATCAAACCAAAAATCACCTTGTTTAGTTAGGAGTATGGGAATGCATCCTTTCTCATACCTCTAATTAAATCAGCAATCCTTTGAACAAGTTCATCCTAAGATAACATCTTACATCTTAGGGTTTACAAGTTCATTACCCAAATCAAACCAATCAAAATCAAACCCTAAGTCTAGCATTGATCCAAAGTCCCTAAATGTTCAACACTCATATCATTTCCCCTTTTCATCCTTCATCTCGTCATTGGTCCTAAGAATCTTAGAGGTCACTTTTGCAACAAGATCAAAACACAAGAGGAACATGGAATATAAACTTGATCCATACATCATGAGTAATCCAAGTCAACTAAGCTATCAAAGCCTTACAACATAGATTGATTATCAACACTCACATCTATACAAACTATACATGGGATCATTACCTTCGAGAATTGTCAATAGTACAACAAATGTGAGTATGCCCAAATCAAAGTTTGGGACACCTTTACCAATAGTAGATTTAAATCCAAGTCCAAACCTACAAATCCACCAACTGAACAATCAATGCATGAGCCTTCAAATGAACAACGTCATCCCACCAAATCCCTACATGCCAAATGAGAATGTACCAAGTACAAGTTTTCCAAACATGAATCCAGAAAACTTTTGGATAAATATGTTTGGAAATCATACAAATATTTTTCAAAATACAAACAAGATGTTAATGACTCCAAGTCAAGGTAACACCATGCAAAATCAAAGTTACCTAAAACAAGGCAATGTGATTTCCAACATCAACAATGTTCAATTTCAACCTATCATGCCAAATCTGAACATCATCCCAAGTCAAAACAATGTCCAAAATAAATTTGTCCATGATCCCATTCAAAAACCACAAGTATGCATCCCAAATCTGCAAAAACCAATTCAACTATATCAAGGGAGTCAAGATCGAAATCAAGATCAAATTTGGCGAGATCAAATTGCTACACTTACCAAAATAGTTGAGTCATTGCGCCAAGAGACATCTCCACCACCATTACCCATATCAAAATAATTCCTTGGTTTAGGGCTTCCCCCTTTACCTAACACCAATCACTCCATCCAAATCAATCCACCTAACACCAATCAAGCCATCACATCAAATCCTATGAATATACCATCGACATCGCACCAATAGATGGTATCTAATCAAATGACAACATCAATCCTGACAAATCAAAATATAGTCTCCCAAGGACCTATCACCTCGGTGATTCCAACCATTCCTATCACATCGATCATTCTGACCCCACTCTCACACCCATCACATCTCAACCCCTCACTACCATGATCGCTCCAAGCGTATCTCAACCACTTGTCACTACATCTAACACAATTCTGAATCTACCACCACTACCACCAAAACCAAATGCAACAAGACAATATAGCATTGCGCTAAAAGCTCACTAGGCATACCAAAAGGCCATCCAAAAATATCTATCCATGAAACAAGCAACACAAGCTCAACAAGTGCTTGTGCCCAAGCCTCTCAGGCTACCCAACAAACACAAGCACAAACATGAAAAATGATAACTATTGGGGATAACAATGAACATTCAACCACTAGTGATAGCATTGAAAATCTCCCCACCACAATTGATGAAAGCAATGATCAAGATCTATCCATCAAAGAGCACATTGAAGATGTTTCTATCTCATCCGAAGATCAAATCAACATAGGTCAAGAGTCACTTTTAAATAATGATAAAAATCCACCAACAATACTCGACAATGATCCAATTCAAGAAATTTCAATATCACTTGACCCTATGGTTGAAGACATTCACAATCTCTTTGCCACAATTGTTGAAAACAATGTTCAAGATCTCTCAATTAAGGAGCACATTGAAGATGTTTCTACCCCATCCGATGATCAACTCACCATACATCAAGAGCCACTTTTTAGTGATATATTTCTAGGAGTGTTAGAATTATTTGATTCTATTGACATAATGCATGATCCATCGACCAATGATCATATTGAAAAGTCTCTACATAGCCTTATGAGTTAGAGGACATATCTCAAAAGTTTATTCCAAAGCATAATCAAAATATTTCACCAAAGTCTAGCAATGGTCCTTTCCAAGACATGTTGACATCCTTTGACCTCATGGTTACAAATACTGAAGGAACCCTGAACTTGACACTTGAAGATATTGAACCACTTACCATGTCTAATGACGACATCCAAGAACCCCTTATAAGCAATCCATCCTTTGAAATTGACCCATGTCAAGAACTTGATCCAAAGCATGTCAAAGGTGATTCCAAAATTATTTAGGATCAAGAATTTGTATCTCCAATATACTATAATGATCTAATGGAAACTATCCTATCTATGCAAGATGCACATACTCCTCCATCTACCCATGAGATGCTTTATGTGGATGGACACGTAGATGATCTTCATTCAAAACAGGATTCCATTACTCCTAATATTATTACACAAAAACAACAGGATATCAATTCCTATACTAAAAATGAATTATCAACAGGACTAGATATATCCCAAATTCAGACTGAGGACATCATATATGAAGATATTCAACATTATCTGCTCAAGGAAACAAGTCAGATAGAACAGTATAATCCAAAGTTAGCAGAACAACAAATTGAAACAACGTCATCTACAGTGGTCATTTGTCAGAGCATGTTTACTAAACAAGACATCTCAAAACAAGCATAATCAAGGAATGAAGGTGCCACTACCACTATACTGGGGGCAACTTTATCTAGTGCAAGCATCAACATAGGGATCACGAAGAATCCTTATGATGAAACTGATGCCAATACTACAACTAGCCATGTCACGAGTCTTCATCCACCCATCACCCCATCCACTAATTGGTACCAACATCAAAAGAAAGATTTAAATCAGAATGTTATCAAAGAAAAAGCAGTTGGAAAGCATAATAGAAAAATAAAATACACATGGATACCAAAAAATACAAAGAAAAATCATCCCTATCAAACTCCATCAGTCAAAGAAACTATGGGGCAAAATAAAAAAGGGAAAAGTATCCATCAAAGATGTCCACAAAAACAAAAGTAGGATTTTCAAGCGACGTACAAAGTATATCAAATAGTTGGTCCTAATTCCATGCGCACTTCTGTATCCACCCATCATTGCTCATCTTCCCAAGTTTGGAGAGTCAAAGGTGCCAAACTAGCAACCAATCCATCTCTTATCCCTAAACACACTCCGTCCACACCTCCACGCATGATATCCAATTCTCACATTGACCATGTATTGGCAACAACCCTTCATCATAAGGATTCAAAAGGCACTATATCGCAATGTGTGCACCAAGACAAAGTCAACTCTAGTGTCAACGAAGTAGATTAGGAATCTCAAAAGTTGTATTCAAGTGCATATATCTTGGCAAAGTAGCTTCTTCAAGAAAGATATCGATGGCATATTATGATAGAAGTGTCTATATCAAGACCACAACGTGGTTCAACATGAGCTTAAAAATCTTTTAGAAAATAAAAAAAACTATAAAAAATATGAAAATCCAAAAAATCAGAAAAGGGATTGAAAATAGTAAAGAGAAAAAAATCGTCCTCTAGTGAAAACCACATGTGCGGCACTTTGGGCAAGACCATGATGAAAACCTGGAAAACATGCATCATGTGTGGAATCGAGCATTTGCGTGCACTATTTCAGGTGGAAGCATCTCATTCCATCCATAATAAATCCAACACACCATCTATCTTAGCCATAATAAATCCATGCATCCATGAACCATTTATCCAATCCATTTTCATCCATCTACATCCATATTCCAAATTATCTTGATTTTGATGAAATTTTGGGGCACACTTTACACTTTCTGATGGTAAACATCTTGACATGGTTCATTTTCATTGGTCCTATCCTATTCAGCATTATCTGAGCCATGAAGCATTATCCAAATCAGCATTCTTTATCCAAACACCTTATCTTATTGCAAGATAATCCTTGGTATCCTTGGTGTACTTACCATATCCATCCATCCATACACCTATCTGATCATCCACCCATGACATTCCACACATTGCTAGACACTGGGGGAAGATATTTGCATCTTGCTTTGGGAATAAATCTTGATCTATATCCTCCAACTTATGTGGCAATCCAAGCATTGGCAAACGTAAAATCAAATTGGTCAAAGCACTTGTGACCAAAATCCAAATCACTAGCCCATGGCATATTTTGACAAGAAGATGTTCCTTATCAATAGTCATCTTTCACCGAACATCAATCCAAATAATCAATATCAGTTGCATCTAATTTGCACATCAAATGTCACATCAAATCATTCAAACAACTTTTGTTCCAAAATCAAGCTTCATCAATCATGATCAATCGAATCCAATCAAAAAATTCCCATCAACATCCTAATCCTTGTGTTGCATAACATTATCCTTGCCTTGTTGTACATCCTCAACAATGTTATCATCATCAATCCATCGATCTGATCAATTAACCTTAGCTTGGTTTTCAACAAAATCCCAAAATAGAGCACTAATAGCATTAGACATATCCATATCCAAATCGTCAAAATCATGCAAAAATTCAAAAACATTCAAAAAATTAAAAAATGTCAAAAACATTGGAATCTGAACTACGTTGTCTCTGAGCTTAAACGTAGGCAAGGCTAATCTTTGATCAACCCCCGAGACACAAAAATCCAAAAACTTCCAAAATCACATCAAAATCCAAAAAAAATCATAAAATCTTAGAAAACCCCAAAAAATCACAAAATTCAAAAATCAAAACATTTGTAAAAATATCGAAAAATACCAAAAATAGCCTCAAAACATTCCAAAAATGTCAAAAACATCCAAATATTTAAAAAATCCATTCGTCTCATCTCACTTTCACTCGAAATAATCAATCATCCATAATAAAATGATCATCACCTTCATCCTTTGGCAACATAAAAAGAAACAATCACAACAATCAGTAGAAGCAAACTTCAAACACAAAATCTAAATCGAAGCAACAAACCATAAACACAAAATCAAACTCTTGATCATTTTCAGACGTGTCAATCAACCTTATATCAATAGCCTATCAATCAACTTATGAACCCATAATCATCCTATACAATGCATGTCCTAGGATATATCGTTCTGACAATGGGCATCATTTTGGATATCACTTTGGATTCTTATCCTATCAAAACAAATCCCTTTGGCTGAAGGTATGAAGAACATTGGCTTGTTTGCGTACTTGATCTTTTCTTTTGATTTATCTTATTGTGCTCATTCCAAGGACCTCTTGAATATATCTGAACGAAGGATTTAGAGAGATAGGAATGGGGCAATGATCATTATCTTTTGTCTGTTGTGCTTGTTGGACGTTCTTGTGAAATAACTTGGCAAATACTTGCTTTGTTAGGTACATCCTAGCAAGGTTTTTGTATGTCAAGTGTGAACAAGAATAATCCTATCTATTTTTTGAGTCAAAGTCCATCGCACTAGGTACAATGCCATCCTGGTTCTTTATACCTTGATGCATTGTACCTACGTGTGTAATCAAACATAAGGTAAGTAGCCGTTTTAAAATCCCAATCCTTGATAATAAAATCATCATCATCCATTTCTCATCATCATCTCTCATAAAGTTGGCTGGTTGGATCCTCTTGTCATCATCTCATTTTTTCTTTCTTCTCTCTGCGCTAACATAATATCACCAATGCATCTATCATGCATCCATCTTGCATCCACAAATCATCAGCATGCCACATATCATTCATATCATACATAATAGGAAACATCAATCATTTCACATGCATTGCATTTGCATTATCATCATAATATAGATTTGTTAGTCTAAGAATCTCATAAATCACATATTTGCATAAAACATCCATTGCATAATCATATCATATCACATCATCCATCTCATCCATCATTGCATCATATCATCATTTAAGTTATTTAAGGTAATATAGATTTGTTATTCTAAGCATCTTAAAACTATCTCATTTGCATCATCATCCATAACCATCCATCTTAAACCTCTTTATCATGAGATCGACCCTCAAATCAAATCTTTTCACTCAATCTCTCGAGGGGGCAATGTACTAGTGTACTTCTTTCCACTGGGGCAACCAAAAAAATGAGATTTTTTTTTTAAATTTGATCACGGTAGGATTACTCTTTGAACCAACACAACAAGTGCATTGCTTCAAAGAGGGGAAAAATGTAGATATGTGAAATTAGCATTATGCACTTAGTTCACATTCATCCGCTCATAAAGTTAATCAAGTTCATTAAATCCATTCATTAGGAAAATCGGGTTCATTTAATCTCTAAGGATTATCCACTTCAATTGAATAAATTAACTTTATTTAATTTAAGCCTATCATTCCCTCTTTAATTAAATAAATCAAGACTTTATTTAATTAAATCTCAACAAATCACCTTCTATCCCTTTTGATTTAAATAAATCAAATTATTTAAGTCAAATGGGTCCAAAACATCTAACATCATCTTAACTAAGCTAATCCTGATTAATCTAATCTAACTACCCATCACATCCTCTAGCTTTTCCCATTTGCACCAATAAATCAATTTAATTCATTTATAAAATCAGCATTTTCCAACATGGCATCTTTGAGGAATATTCCCTCAAGTTTAATTCAAAAACAAGTGGACATGTACATCTAACCAAGCATTTATGAGGCCTTACATGTCTCTTACATGTCTCTTGCACAAGTCAAGCTTAGCATTTAACTCATCTTGTCATCAAATTCAAATTTGAATCTCCCCCTCTTTGGCACATTGACCAAAATGTGCTCATTCCTCAACCTATTACAAGTTGACAAGTGGCTTCATCTCATTGGTCAAAACTTTATCCCGCATTTCTCTATTTTGAGCACTCTTAGCATTTAACATTTTATAAATAGAAGGCTTCATTCTTCATCAAAGCCCCCACAATCTTAGCATTTCATCTACAATCTCATGCAAAGTCACTCTCTTCAATTGAGAACTGATTTTGTCCATCCACTCCATCTCAAGGCATCCTCATCATTGACATTATCAAGGGTTGGGAAAGGGCCACTTCTCACAAGTGACACCAATCCACTATGGAATAGATTATTCACTATGCTCCTTAGGATTTCAACTAGTTTTTTTTGTTATGTTTGTAGAGCATAAGTGATTATTTCATAAAGAATGCCCTTTTGTTTTCTTTCTTTTCGCTAACTTCATGATGATACACATGGAATAGAGATAAAAGTTGTAGATATTTTGGTGTTACAGAAAGCTTTGGAAGCATACATAAAGAAAGTCAATTGTTAAATTTAACAAAATGCCTCAAAGAGATGTGGTTTAAAAATGTAATAGGAAAGTGTATAGAATTGTGTAATTTAAAATGTCCATTGACAACCTAAGGTTGTAACATGACAAACAAACAATTTGATCAACATGGAATAAGAAAAGAACAAAAATGAAAGCACGCCATAATAGAATGAAAGAAAATGTACAAAGACTTCACATACCTAAAAAACCAAAGTTTCAAATGGAGGATTTCTACCCAATTATGTATCCTTTGCTTCTTCTTTCCTAAAACTCCTCAAAAAATTGACTTTTTCAAAAGTTTGTTCCCCTCCAAACTTCAATTGTATATCAGTTATCACTGTAATTCAAACTTGAATTCATATTATATGCCTTTCAACGTGAAAAATCTGTTATTTCAAGCAAAGGTGATGGAAATATCATGAAAAGGTGGTGGAATCTAAAAATCATGCATGCACACTTCACTCAATCACCAAAAAGCTATTTTTTGTCGGAGCACGTGTATAACCAGGAGAATATGCAGAATGTGGGCTGACATCATAGGTATATTGTGTTTTTTAACCATTTTTAGTGCAATAAAAATGTGCTCGCGTTATAACATGACCGTGTTATTTCTTCCTAAATGGCCATGTCTCTACTTATTCATAACGTGTTCATGTTATAATAAAGTTAGTTTTTTTAAAGATTTATAGAGTATACCCACTCCCAACCTATCTCCCACACTCTCTCATCCTCTCCCACCCTATCTCCCACTCAACCACTTTCTCCCACTCTCTCCCACTCTCTCCAACTCTCTC